>CM053773.1:5114539-5164736 GCA_028658325.1 Potorous gilbertii
CATTTTTTCATTCTTTTGGTTTTGTTTTGTGATTTCCTGGTTTCTCAGAAAGTCATTAGCCACCATCTGTTCCATTCTAATTTTGAGAAAACTATTTTCTTCAGTGAGCTTTTGAACCTCTTTTTCCATTTGGCTAATTCTGCTTTTTAAAGTATTCTTCTCCTCATTGGCTTTTTGAACCTCTTTTTCCAATTGAGTTAGCCTATTTTTCAAGGTGTTATTTTTTTCAGCATTTTTTTGGGTCTCCTTTATCAAGATGTTGACTCGTTTTTCATGCTTTTCTTGCATCTCTCTCATGTCTCTTCCCAGTTTTTCCTCCACCTGTCTAACTTGATTTTCAAAATCCTTTTTGAGCTCTTCCATGGCCTGAGCCCATTGTATATCTATTTCCGATGTTTGAGATACAGAGGCCTTGACTCCTGTGTCTTTACCTGATGGTAAGCAGTTTTTTTCCTTTCAGAGAGGAAGGTTGGAATCATCTGTTCACCAAGAAAATAACCTTCTATGATCTTATTTTTTTTCCTAGATCCACACAGCTAGTGCTTGGGGTCTGAGATTCAAATGCTGCTCCCCAGCCTCAGGGCTTTCAGTGGCAGGCAGGGCTGCTATTCAGGGTAAGATTAAATCAGGTTCTCAGGTGGGGACAAGGCCGCCTCCCAGGCTCAGTTCCCTCAGGGGGTTTATGCAAAGACCTTCAGTAATGTAGTTCCTGTCAAGCTCCTGCCTGCTTGGGGAACCTCTGGCTGCCACTGCCTCTGCCTCTGCCTCCCAAGGGGGCCTGATTTATGGAGACACCCTGCTCCCCTCTCAGCCAGCCCAGAATTCTCTCTCACTGACCTGCAGTGCCTGTGGGTGGAGGGACCTTTGCAGCCGCTGGAGATTCAATCCCTGAAGCCTGCTCAGATCTGCTCCTCCCGAGGCTGCACGGGCAACATAGGCCTGGGTTCCTGGGTTCTGTTCTGGTCCCATGAGTGATGGACCTTTGGTGAGGGTTTTTCAGTTCTTTCTGGAACAGAAATCTCCTCCACTCTGTTGTTCTGTGGCTTCCACCACTTCAGAATTTGTTAGGAGTTCTTCTTTACAGATATTTTATAGGCATTGGTTTCAGAGCTAGCCTAAGTGTGTCTTTCTACTCTGATGTCTTGGCTCCTCTGAGTCCTCAGAAATTAAAGCCAAAAACCAAATAGCCAGTCACTCTAGGAGAGATGTACCCACCTCACCCTGGGAGTTATATTTTTATAGTTAATAAAAATAGAAGGTCAAACTGACCCATCTATACTCTTGGGTTTATGTTGTATGCATCTTGTGACCATAATAATAATAGCCAAAATTATACCCCAATCCAGATACAAAATTCCTTATAAAGACATGAATGGTATAAATTAGCAAGAAGCAGACTTTAAAACAACAACAACAGCCAGTATAGAATCTTTTCTATCTTGAAATTATTCCTCTATGTCTTGGAAAGAGATCATAGAGCCATAGATCTGAAGATAGAGAGGAACCTTAGAGGCCATTAAGTTCAGGCTCCTTATTTTCCAGGTGAGATAGTTTAAGTGAACAGCCCAGGATCATATGACCTCTAAGTGTCTGAGCGAGGATTCAAACTTACATCTTCCTAACCTCTGCTGAAATGCACTAGAAGTCGGTGCATTAATAATAAATTCATTTTTTAAAATTAAATTATTTTGATTTCAGTGTTGGATAATCACTTCTGTATGTCTTAGACTCCCCACCCCCATTTGCCTTTCCCTCTCCACTCACTCCCTGAGATGGCTTACAATCTTATATAGCTTCTACACGTGGTTTCCTATTAAATACATATTGTGTAGAAGAATTAAAATGAATGGGAGAAAACATAAAATAAAATAAAACAAAATTTAAAACAAAAGAAAAGGTCTGTTTCTATCTGTGATCCAATTGGATAGTTTTTCTCTGGATGTGGAAAGCATTTTGCCTCGAGTCCACTGAAAATTTTTGAAGTCCATGCATTTCAATGAAGTACTAAGTGTATCAGAAAAATTCCTTGCATGCTGTGGTTGTTGCTGTGTAGAAAGTTCTCATGGTTTTGCTCCTTTCACTCAGCATCACTTCATATAAATCTTTCCAGGCTTCTCTGAAGTCTGTTGATCATTTCTTATAGCACAATAGTATTCTATTATATTCATATACCAAAACTTGTTCAGCCATTTCCCAATTGATGGGCATCCCTTAGATTTGCAGTTTTTGGTCACCACAAAGAGAGTAACTATAGATATCTTTATACACGTGGGACCCTTTCGCATTTCTATGCTCTCGTTGGGATAGAATGCCAGAAGCAATATTACTGGGTCAACGGGTATGCACATTTTTGTAGCCCTTTGGAGATAGTTCCAAATGCTCTCCAGAAGGGTTGGATCAGCTCACAACTCCACCAACAGTGAATTAATGTCCCAACTCTCCCGCATCTGCTCCAACATTTATCATCTTCCTGCTCTGTCATGTTGCCAATCTGATAGGTGTGATGTGGTACCTCAGAGCTGTTTTGATTTGCATCTCTCTAATCAATAATGATTTAGAGTACTTTTCATATGACTAGAGATAGCTTTAAATTCTTCCTCTGAACATCCCCTGTCCGTATCCTTTGACCATTTTTCAGTTGGGGAATTGCCAACCCCCAGCCTCTTGGACGGCATTCACGGGTCACGACTCAGGTAAATTGAGAGGAGACTGGTAAGGCATGAACAAGACGGCGCTGGGAGGAAGGGTTCTGCCCCTGTTTTGCTCGAGGCCATTTTCCCAGGCTTTTCTGAGAACAAAGAAGCCAAAAATGTTTTTCTTTCTTGGGGCTCCATGTCCACCCTGGGCAGTCCTGCCTTACAGTAGATTACTTCCTTATAAGGGCAAACCACTAGCTGATAGGCTCACTTAGTGCACTGGTGTCAGAAGAGAGGTAAAAGCATCTCTCACTGCTTGAATAAATGGAGTTCTTACTATCTTGCTTCCGCCTCAGTCATTGCTTGCAGCTAAACTCCACCAGGGCCTACAGGCCTCTGCTGGTCAGACAAACCTATGGGCCCAAGAGATCAGGCCCAAACTCCCAGGGTCCCTAATAGGGAATGACTGGTATTCTTGGGCACTTGATTCAGTTCTCTATATATTTTAGAAGTGAGGCCTTTTTCACAGACATATGGTACAAAAATTCTTTCCCAGTTTTCTATTACCCTCCTAATTTTGGTTGTATTGGTTTGTTTGTGGAAAAACTGTTTAATTTAATGTAATCAAAATTATCCATTTTGCACTTCCTAATGTTCTCTATCTCTTTTTGGGTAATAAATTTCTCCATTCCCCATAAATCTGATGAATAGACCATTCCTTGCTCTCCTAGTTTGTTTATAGTATCAGTGTTTATACCTGGATCATGTATATATTGGAACTTTATTCTTGTATATGGAGTCAGGCATTGGTCTATGCCCATTTTTCATCACACTGTTATCCAGTTTCCCAGCAATTTTTGTCAAATATTGAGTTCTTATCCCAGAAGCTGAGGTTCTTGAGTTTATCAAACAATAGGTTGCTATATTCATTGACTTCTGTGTCTTGAGTACCTAACCTATTCCACTGATCCACCCATCTGTTTCTTAGCCAGTATCAAGAGGATTTGATGATTGCTGCTTTATAATACAATTTGAGATCGGGTAGGGCCATGTCTCCTTCCCTAGCATTTCTTTTCTTTAGCTCCCTTGATATTCTGGACCTTGTTCTTCCAGATAAATTTTGATACTACATTTTCTAGTTATAGGAAAAAAATTATCTGGTACTTTGATTGGTATGATACTGAATAAGTAAATTACTTTAGGTAGAATTTTCATTTTAATGTTCGGCCTACCCACGAGCAACTGATGCTTTTCCATTTACTTAGATCTGACTTTATTTGTGTGAAAAGTGTTTTGTAATTATGTTAGTATAGTCCCTGGGTTTGTTTTGGCAGATATTCTATAGTGTCTACTGTAGCTTTAAATAAGATTTCCCTTTCTATCTCTTTCTGTTGGGCATTGTTTAACTTTTAGATAGGCAAATGATTTATCTGGATTTATTTTGTAACCTACAACTTTGCCAAAGTTGTTTATTATTTCACATAGTGTTTTTACTTGATTCTCTGGAATTCTCTAGGTATATCATCATATCATCTGCAAAGAGTGATAACTTAGTTTCTTCTTTGCCTATTCTAATTCCTTCAATTTCCTTTTCTTTGATTATTGCTACATCTAACATTTCTAGTACCAAATTGAATAATAGTGTTGATAATGGACATACTTGTTTCACCCCTGTTTTTTACTGGAAATGCATCCAGCTTGTCCCCATTGCATATGATACCTAGTTTTAGATAGATAATGCTTATTATTTTATGGAAAGTTCCATTTATTCCTATGTTTTCCAGTGTTTTCAATAGGAACGGGTGTTGTACTTTGTCAAAAGCTTTTTTTGCATCTATTGAGATAATCATCTGGTTTCTGTTAGTTTTATTATAGATATGATGAATAATTCTAATAGTTTTTGTAATATGGAACCAGCCCTACATTCCTGGTATAAACACTACCTGATCATAATGTATTGTTCTCATGATAAAATGATTTATTCTTTTTTGCTAATATCTTATTTAGCCAAAATGTTAGAGTAATCAGTAATTACTGTCTCCCTCCCCTTCTTGACCCTGACAAGCCCAGAGAATATCTTCCAGGGAAAAACCCTGGAATATTGGGACCAGCAGAAGGAGTAAACAGTCTCTGAGTCTGTGATGCTAGAAAATTGCTAAGGATGGTACTTCTTCTGTGGTTGAAGGGGACAAGTGAAGGACCAGAGTGGTCCCAGACACCCACACCTCAGCAAATTGGGGGAAGATCTCGAGTCCCTGGGGGTGAAGCCAGAAACCACCAGCACCAGGACCCCAGGCTTGCCTCAGCACCCCAGGGAAATCAGGAAGACACTAGCACAGACAGGATCACCAACTGCTGAGCTTGCCTATGCTCTAGCTCAGCAAAGGAGACCTCCTGTGTCTAGACCACCTCTCCCCCACATTTATAATGCCTAGCTCCAGGATAACTCCAAAAAGACCTCACCTGGCCTCTCCTTTCCAACACCAGCTAGTTCAGCATCAGGTAAGTTGCAGCATTTTAGCTTATAGCTGAAAGAACTAGGGGCCACAACACACAAAGCCTCAAGTTTTAGGCACAAGAACTATGGTACTGAGCCCCCTGTACCCCAGACAGAGGGATCTACTTTAAAAGTCATAAAAAGGGTCATTATCATGAGGAAGAAGCAAAGAAGAAAAGAGAAGACTGTGGAATCTTTCTATGGGGAGAAGGACCAAAACACAAATACCAAAGAGGTCAACATTGAGACTGTACTCCCATCTGATACTTCAAAAGGGAATATAAACTGGTCTGAAGCACAAAGATCCTTCTTAGAAGAGCTCAGGAAGGATTCTGAAAACCAAATTAGATAAATAGAAGAAAAACTGACCAATGACTAAAAATATGAAAAAAGAAATCACAGAAGTATTTAAAAGAAGAATTGGACAAATGACAAAGGAAGCACAAAACCTAACTGGAGAAAATAACTCCTTAAAAGGAACAATTGGACAGATGGAAAAGGAGATGCAAAAGTTAACTGAAGAAAACAATTTGATAAAACTTAGAATCAGGCAGGTAGAAGGTAATGACTCTATGAAACATCAAGAATCAGTCAAACAGAATCTAAAGAATAAAATGAAAGAAGAAAATGTAAAATATCTAATTGGATAAACAACTGACCTGGAAAACAGATCCAGGAGAGAAAAATCTAAGGATTGTTGACCTCCTGGAAATCCATGATAGAAAAAAGATCCTGGACAATATCATCCAAGAAATCATTAAGGAAAATCCCCAGAATTCCTAGGCCCAAAGGACAAAATAGTTATTGAAATAATCCAAAGTTCACCTCCTGAAAGGGACCCCAAACTAAAAACATCAACTAAGTAATGCAACAACACAGTGGGTATTTAGTAAGTGTGTTGAATTTTTACTCATAAAAAATGACTTTTTTAACTGAAAATGTTAGGATGTTACCTGTCAGATCTATTGAGAAGGAAAGAATTTATAACCAAATAAAATACAGAGAATATTATGGAATGTAAAATGGATCATTTTGATTACATTAAATTGAAAAAAGCTTTGCACAAACAAAACCAATGCAACCAAGATTAGAAGGAAAACAGAACATTTTTCCAGTTGGTGTCTCTGACAAAGGCCTCATTTCTCAAATATGAAGAGAAATGAATCAAATTTATAAGAATATAAGTTATTCCTTCATAGTTAAATTGCCAAAGGATATAAAAAAGCAGTTTTCAGATGAATAAATTAAAGTTATCTGTAGTCATGTGAAAAACTGATCTAAATCACTACTGATTAGAGAAATACAAATTAAAATAACTCTAAAGTACCACCTCATACCTAGCAGATTGACTAATGCGGCAGAAAAGGAATATAAGTATTGGAGAAGAAGAGGGAAAAATCGAACACCAAAGCATTGTAGTGCACTGAACCAATCATCCTGGAGAGCAATTTTTGAACTATACCTGAAGGGCTGTAAAACTGTAAATATCCTTTGACTCAGAAATTTCACTAGTATGTCTATATGCCAAAGAGTTCACAAAAAAAGTTAGAAGGACCCATATGTACTTAGCTATATGTAACTTGTAAATATGTAAATGTACTTAGCTATATGTAACTTGTAAATATGTAAATAATTATAGCAGTTCTTTTTGTGGTGGTAGAAAATTGGGAACTTAGGAGATGCCCATCAATCAATTGCAAAGTGGATGAATGAGTTGTGCTATATAATGTAATGGAGCACTTTTATTCTACAAAAAAATGATGAGCAGGCAGGTTTCAGAAAAACCTGAAAGACTAACATGAACTGATACTGAGTGAAGTGAACAGATTCAAAAGAACATTTTAAACAATAACAGAAACTTTGTGTGATGATCAACTATAATAGACTTAGCTTTTCTCAGCAATACAATGATCTAAAACAATTCTAAAAGGCCTTTGATGGAAAACACTATCCCCAGAAAAGGAACTATGGAGTCTGAATACAGATCAAGGCAGAAAATTTTCACTTTTTTTGTCTCATTTTTCCCTTCTGTTATGATTCTTTCACAATATGACTAATGAAGAAATATGTTTAACATAAAGGGAGGGAGGGAGAAAAATTTGGGACTCAGAATCTGATTAAATGAATGTTGAAAACTATCTTTATATGTAATTGGAAAAATAAAATACTATTAAGTACAAAATATATTGATGAATATGGGTTTTGGGGGTAGAATATCAACTCCTGAAGTTATTCATGTCATGATTTTACAGTTTTTTTGAAAGAATAAAGGAAATTTATGACATGAAGATCAATAAAAGTATTGACCACTACAATAAAAAAAAAGAAAAGAAAATATTAAGATGACCAAAATGAATTTCAAAATATATTGTTTCTGTTTTTTTCTCTTATTTTTAACTGGTTATAAATTGAATATGTATCTATTTTGTATTTAATTACTTAATTTTCTTTGTCTCCCTGATGAATATAGAGACTAAAGTATGTATAGGCAGTCCCTTGTGTGTTGAGATAACCTCACTCTCTCTATTTATCAGTGATACTGATGTTGTATTCTCCTTTTCTCTTCCTTTTTATATTCTGTTATTGGGGTTTGAGTTAGTAGTGTACAGATGCCAAGGAAGCACAAAGAAACATTAATTCCATGTTTGATAACTCCAGCTTGCTCAGCAGGTAGACTACATTAATCTTTTGACAGGAGTGGTCTTTCATTTGACTACTGTTTGGAAAGAGGGAATTACTGTTCTTTGCCATGTAATAATGCCCAACATAGAATACATTCAATAGAAAAACATTAGGGTCCTTTGCTATAAGATTTCTGGTCTGTAGTACTGATAGAGAAAGGCCCTGTGGTTATAGCAAACATGTTGTCATACTTTTGAAAGCCCTTCACAAGCTCTACCAATATCAACCCCCCCCCAAAAAAAAAGAAAGAAGAAAAAGACAGAAGTAACTAATAGTGGAGGAACAGAATTTAAAGTTTCTACACTTTTTTTAAAATATCCTTCCATTTGACACAATTTTTTTGTAGTTGGATTCACATTTTAATTTCTGAGATCTAAAAAAAAGTAAATTGAGAAGAGGAATGATGTACAACTAGGCTTGTTATCAAATCAAACGGGGTGAGAATGTATCTCTTCTGAAACCTATCCTCATTTTCTTTAATGGAGCCCCTACTTGTTTCCAATTGTTCACTGTTGTAGTCTGATGGCTTTTACCTAAATGCTTTGTTTCTGCTTCTTTTCTCATTTACCATGTCAAACTAAATCTAATGCAGTGAGAGTTAACTTGCTCACTGTGACACTATAATCAATTAATTCCCCTTAGCCTTCATGCCTATCTTGCTATTGGTTAGTTTGTAATTGAGCCATGGGGCAGAAACCATTTTCAGCTGCTGTCAGCTTGTCCAGCAGTTCATTCAGGAGGTCAGTAAGATAAACTTTCTCCTAGACTTCCAATAAATAGCAGCAGGATGTAAAATACGACAGGATCATATATATGGTTCAGTTTGTAGAGGCAAGAAAATGCATTATGGGAATTGAGAAAGAAAATTTAGGGCATCCTCAAATTTTTCCACTCTTCTAAAATGCACACTGAAACTTAAATCAGTCAACAAGTACTTAATAAGTCCTTACTATGTGCTAAGTACTAGTATAGGTGAAGATAAAAATACATTGAAAGTATCCTTACTTCCAAGATCCTCTTTCTTTCATCCCAGTGACTCCTTTTGTCCATGTCCTCCCATAAATCCTGCAAATAGGTTTCACCCAAGGTTCTGGGAACCAAGATCTATCTGATAGATACTGTGGAGCATACAAGTAATACTTCACAAAGATGAGAGGCTTTATACCAATTTTCTTGCAAAATTTTCCTTAATAAAATGTTGCAACCAACTCACTGTCAATTGTATTTATTTTCTTACTTTAATTGATATTTACACGCTTATTGTGCCTATCATCTGCAAAGAGTGACACTTTTGTTTACTCCTTGCCTGTTTTTATTCTTTTAATTTCTTTTCTTGTCTTTTTTTTTTAGTTAGAATTTTTAACATGATGTTGAATAATAGTGGTGATAACAGGCAAATGCTTCATCCTTGATCTTATTGAGGAAACTTTGACTTTCTTCCATTAAAGATAATACTTACTCTTCATGTATATAAATAGTACTTTTCATTTTAAGAAAGGCCCCATGATCTCTATTTTTTACTACTTTTATTAACAATGGGAATTGCATTTTTAAAACCTTTTTTCTACAAATATTGATATAGTCATATTTTTGCTGTTTTGATTATTCATATAGTCAGTTATAGTTTTCCTAATTTTGAACTAGCCTTCAATCCCTGGCATAAGAAAACACTTTGGAATTTTGTTTATGTTACTCAAATAGACATCTTCTTAAGACCATTCTTTTCCACAGGACAAGGATAAACAAGAAGCAAAAAGAGTTCTTGATTTGAAGTCAGATTCAAATCACAGTTCTGACCATTAATGTTTGTATTCCTTGTTAAACAAATCATCTAGAATTATTAAATTGTGATATAGTAGCATGATCACTCTGGTGTGACAGAACGTGGGTTTCAATCTCACCTATGATGATTATGATTTTTTTATTTGTAATTTCACTTCACTAGGTTCCTTTCTATCACAAATTAGGAAGTTGGAGTAGATAAAACTTTAGGGTTCCTTCTGTACTACACAATCCCTAAGGCTGTGTCATCTTAGGAAAGGAAAATGTTTTCTATAGCACTTTCTTTTTCGAGATAAATTCATAAGAGGTTTATTGGTAAATGTAGGACAGTCTGTAGATTATAAAATCAGGGAATGTGATTTAAAAGTAGTAATTATGCCTTTTGAAAAAATTAAATAGACGTATATTATGAAGGACTTTGACTTTCAAATATTGATCAATTTGGTTGGTTTTCAATAAATTTTGGGGTGAAGAAGGTGCTTCCTTTTAGTGTCATTTATGACAAAATATATAATAAATCTAGAAAAAAAATAAAGCCTGTGTTCCTCCAATCAAAATATTAAATAAATAGAGAATATACGTATATGTGTAATATTTATGTGTATGTGTGTGTGTGTGTGTTCCTGAAATATATTTAATACTAAATGGTCATACTGAGGAACCAGAAAAAATCTAGAAATGAGAAATTTTTGCATAAAAGTATGTGGAAAACAGAATAGGGACAAAGTGGGTGCATAAAGCAACATTTCCTAAAAGAGAGGAAGTTTTACACTTGCAGTTAAAACTTAATCTACCATTGTAACTCAAATCCAAGATCTAATGGGAGAAGGGAGACACTGGGTAGTAAAGGAGGGACTTTTATTTCTGCACAAATAGAAGGGAAACACAATGCAATTACACAGAGGACCCTAAGCATCATAAATGCATATGCCCTTGTTTAAATTACTTGCAAGTAAAATAACATTTTTAGCATTTTATGTGCAGTTTTTCAAAGATTCCCTCTTCTTTTTGTACAAAAAAATCCCTTCATTTAAAACATAATTACTGTCTTTTGACATAACATATTCCAAGTGTTCTTCTTTTGGGAAGGAGTCAAGACAAGCTTAATGCTTGAATACTGGCATCTTAATGGCTGTTGATAAGGTAATGACTCCTTAAAGAGAGAGAGACTAATAATGAAATCTAACCAAACTGGTAAAGCGGGTGACATGAAAGGAGTTATTTCCAAGGTCCTAATATTAGGCTTTAGTCATACAACATTGCAATTGAATAATAACTACTGAATGTCCAAATGATTCACCATAGGGGAACTAGCACAAAATATACTGAGCAAAGAGAGCTATATAATATTACCCCACATTCTCTCTGCTGTTATGATCCTTGCTTCTGGTGAGAATGATTTTATGGGCTGTGTGGGGACAGCCTCCGTATCTGTGTCTATCTGCTCAGCCATCTTGGCTCCACCCCGCTCTGGTGAGAATGATGATGCATGCCCCATTGTCTTCAGAGGGGACATTCCTCCACATAAAGTATGATTTACACACTCTAACAACCTAACAGTGCAGCTCCTCACAACATCTTTATGTACCAAGAAAGAAAAGGATTAAAAACTCTTTTCTTTTTATTTTCTTTATTGTTTTTGACAAATAGTGCTTAATTTTTTTAAAAAAAAATGGAAACTATGTAGCATATTTTTTTTAAATATTTCCATAATTTGCTCTAAACTGGATCTCTAGACGCCCTATCCAGGAGGAGATGTCTTTCAGTTCTGAACTCTAAAAAGCTGAAGTCTTCATCTTGACCGAGGCAATTTTCATCCATGTTTTTTCAGCACAATTCTATCCTCTTTCCATATGTTGTTTTGAAAACTATAATCAGGTCATTTATCATTGACTTTGGAAGGGGCATAACAAGGTACTTCCCTATTACTCTTTTCACTACCCCAGTTTGTTTCCAGATAAAATATTCTTCTTTAGCACCACTCCTAACATGCCTGGTCTCTTCCTATTTAAATGCTGATGGAGCACCTGTATTTTCTTGGTGTTAATTATTAGAAATTAGCACAGTCAGCAGAGAATTGATCAATATTTTGTTGCATCTTAGCTTCAGAGGCTGCATTGAGTGCACAATCATCTGCAAATAGAAGAGCATACCCCAAATGCTTCCTCTACTTTGGTCTTGACTTGTAGCCTTTTCAAATTGAAGAACTTACCATCAGTACCATACTTGACCTTGATGTCGTGTTCATCCTCATTGAAAGCATTTGACAACATGGATGAAAACGTCATGCCAAAAAGCATGGGAGCAAGCACACAGTCTTATTTCACTCTACTAGTTACTGGGAAGACACTAGAACATGTTCACTATCCAAAACCGGGGCAAAGTCATCATAAAATTGATGTACAATACTGATGAACTTCTCCAGGAAGCCAAATTTTGACATAATTTTCCATAAGCCCTTGGTCAGATCTATTGTGTACAGACCCCTGTTCTGCTTCTGGCATTTCTCCTGGAGTTGTCAGGCAGCAAACACCCTTTCTGAAGCCACATTGTCTCTCAGGTAGATGACCATCTTCCAGGTGAAGGATCAGTCTATTAAAAAGGACTCTAGCAAGGATTTTGCCAGCAATGACTAAGATAGAGACACCCCTGTGATTGACACAAGATAATCTATTCCCTTTACCTTTATAGAGATGGACAATGGAGGTATCCTTGAACCCCTGTGGGATAACTACCTTTTAGCATATAACCTGGAAAATTTCGGTCAGCTTTTGTATGAGCAATGGACCCCCTACCTTATGAATCTCAACTGGAATAGAATCAGCACCAGGTGATTTGCCACATGAAAAGAGCCTCATCATCCTCAAAACCTCTTCTTTGGATGTTGAGCTAAGGAGGGATTGACTTCAACCTGGCCTCAGCATTGATTGATGATAGCCTGTTGACAACACTATGGAAGTGTTTAGCTCAACTCTCTAGGATCATATCCTTATCACTAATCAATGTGGTTTCATCAGCACTGAGAAGTTGTGATTCACCATAGCTTTTTGGTCTATAAATAACTTTCAGAGAATTATAAAAGCATATTGGATTGTTCCTATTAGCATAAAACTGAATTTCATCTGCCTTCTTACTGAGACAGGAATCCTGCATCTCTCTAAGCTTTGCTTGTCTTTGCTTTTGATAGTATTAGATGCTGTCTTCTTAGAGGTGGATCTATCCTTCTGGTATATCCTGTGGAATTCTCATTTTTCATTTAGCAGCTTCTCAATTTCCCCATAATTTTCATCAAATCAGTCTTGGTGTTTGCAAGTATTCTGACCTGGATGAGCAAATGCAGAGCTGTACACCAGATCTTTGAAAGCTACCCATTACTTTTTTTTGCTTCACTGTTGCCAGCTATATGTTGGCTCAACTTTCCCTCCAAGTTCACACTCAGAGAGGTGCTTAATTTGTTGACATTGATTCCTCTGGTAGTCATTTTGCCTTGGGGACAGCACTGTTGATGAATGAGAATCATGTTCTTCTTTCCTTGCTGAAGAAGACCATGCCACCAGAGAAATGATGACATGACACACACTTGACTTTGTTTTGAGTGAAGGAGGTCTGTGCAGGTCACCAGCCTCACTTCTCCTCCACAGCCATCTGAATCCAGTGACCTGATAGTCATCAGGATGACTGGAGATGGCCCAGGATGCACTGGGAGACCTTGGGCCTTTAGACCAAGGTATTTACAGATACTCACTTAGGGTGAGGAGGCAATGGCCATTCATTGAATAGGCCTGTTTATGAAGTAGCCAGGGCATGGCTCCTTTAATGAGGTCAAGAAAAACAAAGACATCCAGCTGAGTGGGAAATAGCAACAGTTACTATTGATAATTATTGTAAAGCTAAGGGGGTCCAGGAGTCCTTGGCAGGGGCCCTTGGAGTCCCAGTTTCAGAGTGTAGTAGGTTTAAGTTTTTTGGGAGAGGACAGGGGACAGGACACAGAAAGGTAAGGGAAGGGAAGGGAGAAGGGAAGAAAAAAGGGAAAAGGAAAGGAAAGGGAAAGGGAAAGGAAAAGGAAAGGGAAAGGAAACAAAAGGAAAAGGGAAAGCAAAGGAGGTAGTAAAACTCAGGTCAACTGGGCAACTTTTGGCCATCTAAATTACTTTCCTTTGGAGAGAAGGAAGGGGAGAGAGAAGCAGGCAGGAAAAGAGAAGGTGAGGTACCCAGCTAACATTCAGCTGCATCTACTCACAGGATTGTGTTTGTCCTTTGTGTGCTCTCTCGTGTCCTTCCAGTGCTCTCTCCTCTCCTCTCCTCCCCTCCCTTCTTCTCTGCCCTGTCCTCTCCTCTCAGCTGTTCAATGAATGTAATTCATTTAATATATTCAATGAATGGGAGTTGCCTCACCCTAAGTGAGTACCTGTATATACTTTGGCCTAAAGGGCTCAAGGTCTCCCAGTGCATGCTGGGCCATTTCCAGTCATCCTGAAAAATATCAGGTCATTGGATTCAGATGGTTCTGGAGCAGAAGTGAGGCTGGTGACCTGCACAGCCCTCCTTCACTCAAAACAAAGTCAAGTGCAAGTCACGTCATCATTTCTCTGATGGCAAGGTCTTCCTTGGCAACAAAGGACAAACATGATCCTGTGAATGAGAATATTTAGTTTGTAAAGGGTAAGTCTGCCCAGTACTGTGCACCATACATTGCCTTTGTCACTGTCACATCTTGTCTGTTTCTTCTCCTTATGATCACATAGTCGATTAGATGCCAATGTTTGCTGCAAGGGTGCATCCAGGAAGTTTTATTGCGTTTAGGTACATGGAAAATGGTGTTGGTGATAAGAAGGTCATGCAATGAGAATTATTCTCTAGTTGATTAATCTCATTTCTACTGGATTCATCCTATCATCAGGTTTTGGTTGATGTTCCATTTTTCAGCCATTTCTTGGCCAAGACACTACATTGATTTCCCATTTCCTTCTGCAGCTCATTTTACAAATGAGGAACTGAGGCAAACAAAGTTAAGTGACTTGCCCACAGTCATAGTATTAGTAAATATGTGAAGCTGGATTTGAATTCAGGTAGGCCCAGTGCTCTCTCAGTTGTGCCACATAGTCTCCCAGATAGATGTATTGAGTTTTCTAGGTTCCTAATCCTGGAATCACAAAATTACAGACTCAATGAATCTCAAAGGAAAGGACTTCAAATGTCATCTTGCATGACTGATACCTTGGCCACATTCCCCTCTTTAACATAACAAATAAGGAGCTGAGTAATCTATGTCTATAGACATCCTGGTATGAGTAATTCACTACATCATTAGTCAGACTCTTAAACTTTTTGACTGTACTATTTTCTGGGATAGTCTCCTTGATATTAAGATTAATTCCATCTTTGAAACTTCTACCTATTATTCCTAGATATGTCATTTGGGTCTAATCCAGCTGAATTCCATAAGCATATGTTAGGTGCCCACCATGTCATTCTCCCACCACATCCCCTCCCCTCCTCCACATACTAACCATCAGGAATAAAAAATAAAATGAATCAGTTCTTGCCTTCAGGAAGGAACTTTGTCTTTTTGAAGGGGATGGGGTAAAAGAGACATAACATGCACACAGTTAAGTGAGTCAAAAAAATTAAAACTTCAGGAGATGTCAATAATGGGGGAGGGAGAGTGTAGCAAAAAAAACTAAAAAAAGGTTTTGAGATCTAGAGCTGGTAGCTTAGTTAAGCTATGAAGAAAACTAAGGTTTCCAAGAAGCCTAAATCAGGTCGGGAAGAATCATTCCAGGCATAAAAGACAAACAGTGGACAGACAGATGTAGTATTTTATGTGGAAATTGGGAATGAGTAAGTAGAAAACCTTACTTGAAAGCTATGTGTGTATATATATATATATATGTAAAATTCATGCAGAAAAATAATATCTCATCATTCTGGAAAGATAAGCTAGAGTCAGATTCAAATTACAGAAATAAAGGAAAGTTATAACTCCATCAGAAGTACATTAGAGTTCCTATCTTTCCATAATTCCCCCAACAATTATCCTTGTTTCTTAGTCATCTTTTCTGTTGTAGTAGATGTGAAGTAGTATCTTAGAGTCTTTTAATTAGCATTTCACTAGGTACTGATGATTTGGAGATTATTTTCTTAATATAACTGTACATTGCTTGGACTTCTTTCTTTGAAAACTATTATTTAGTTTGACCATTTATCAGTTGGGGAATCACAATTAATCTTATATGTTTGGATTAAGGCATTATATATGCTTTGATATGAGACCTTTATTATGAGAAGCTTTCTGAAAACATTCTTTCCCACCTAAATATGTCCTTGCTAATTTTAAAATGTGTTGCTTTTACTTTTACAAAAACTTCTCAATTTTATGTAAGTAACTTGTCCATTTTATATTCTATGGTTCTCTGTCTATTGTTTGGTCATAGATTTATCCCCACGGATAGGTGTGAAAGATATTTTCTTCCTTGTTCCTCATAATTTGTGTATATTGAGTCCTTTTATGTCTAGATCATATATCAATCTGGAACTTATTGTGGTATATGATACAAGCATATATACATGGTATAAGTTTTGCTTCGAAACCTAACTTCTGTTAGATTGTTTTCTGGTTTTTCTAGAAATTTTTCTTGAAAAGCGAGTCTTTATCTTAATGGTTAGGGTCTTTGCATACATCAAACACTATTCTACTATTTGTCTTCTTCTTTACCTTGTTTTCTAAATTTGTTCCATTCATAAATATCTTCATAATAATATGAAATAATAAATAATAATAATATATATTATTCAATTGATAAACTATTATTCTTATATTTACTATCACAAGCCTTGATGATTACTGCTTTGTAGTATAGTTGACAGCTGATAGTGCTAGGCTCCCTTCCCTAGCAATTTTTTTTTCCATTATTCCCATTGAGAACCTTGACCATTTGTTTCTATAGATGAATTTATTTTTTGCATAAAAGTAACTTTTTCAATTGTTATGGCACTAAATAGATGAATTAGTTTATGGTGTTTCCTTTTTTTTCTGTTTTCTCAAAATTCAACCAAGAGCAAATAATACCTGTCTAATTATTCAGGTTTATCTTTATCTGAAAAAAATGTGCTTTATTTATGTGCCTCCTGAGCATATCTCTATTGACTGAATACTAAATATTTTGTATGTTCTAGTGTTATTTTGGAAGGAATTTTTCTTTATAACTATTTCTCTTTTGTTTTATTGGTAAAATTCAGAAAAGCTGATGATTTGTGTGCTTCATTTGGTTCTTCTGTTAAAGTTGCTATTTCAAGGAATTTTTAGTTGTCTCTTAAGGGTTCTCTGTATAGATCATCACATCAGCAATAAATGGCATTAATTTTGTTTTTTTCTTTACCTTATATTTTTTCCTTAATTTATTTTTCTTCCCTTATTGCTATAGGCTAGTATTTCTAGTATTGTGTTAAACAATACTGATGATAATGCAAATAATAACTTTATCTGTGTTTTAGTGGGAAGTAATCTAATTCATCTCCATGATTTGTCATATTAAAGAAAGGTCTATTTATTTCTATTGTACCAAATATTGAACCAACTCGGCATTTGTGGTAATTCTGCTGCTTGGTTTTAACGTTTGCTCTTCTTCCATTTCATTCAACAATCATTTATTAAGTACTTAATATATTGCTGGCACTATGGTTACAGAGAAAATTACTTGTTCCTTCAAGGACTTCACATTCTGTGTTGGTATGTTGAATCTAGAGATCCCAATAAACTTTAGTGATGTGCTGAAAAGATGATATTTAATAAGGATAAATGCAAAGAACAAAATTTGAATCCTATTTCAAACACATTAAAAAAGGATGTGGGACATATTAGTTAGAAAGTAATTGATGTGAAAATGATCTAAGTATTTCAATTTCCTGAAAACATAGTATGATTTGTAACAGTGATCTGACAGTTAAAATAGCAAATGTGATTTTAAATAGTATTAAGTGAAGTACAGTGACTAGAATGAGAAGGGTAATTGTTAATCTGACCTCATTAAAATACATTCAGAGTATTATGCACAGTTGTAGAGACATTAGAAGACTCAGGATGGGGTGATTGTTTTATTTTGGGGGAGGATGTTACTAAGGTGGCAAGCACACTCAAAATAATGGCATAAAGTTAATTCAAAGAAACTGAGGCATGCAGAGAGAAGAAGACTCAGGATGGGCAGGAGATCAATTTTCAAACATTTAAAACCCTATTATATAGAAGAAGAAAACCTTCCAGTTGGCCCCAGAAGAAAGCACTAGAACCTAGGGGTGGAAATTACAGGAAACAAACTTATTTAACCACAAGAAAAAGCCTCCTTAGCACCATTGTTACTGTCCAAAAATAGAAAACGTTGGAGTAGGTATAATGACTTTCCCTGTCACTGGATCTCTTTACTTAGACATCTGATGAATACCTTCTGGGAAATCCAGCAGACTGGATGGATATTCTGTCTTGGCATTTCTTTATATGATTTCTAGTTTCCTTTCCAATTCTGTGCTTCTATGAATCCATAATTTATAATGAAAATTGTTTTTGCCAACATTTACTCCTTTTTCAGGTGCTCTCCATTGAACTGCTTCTTCATTTCTCCAGTTCCACTTCTGGGGCCTAAGAGCACTATAGAGCCATGTACTCAGCTTCTGGAGAGTTAATCCTACAGGATAATTAAGATGTTAACTTCAGAAGTGGTACACTTCATTCTATCTCGTTTAGAACAATAGTTATTAAGATAGAAAGCAACAAATGTGGCATAAGAATCCAAGTTGCAGAAAATGTGCTGAGAAAGGAATCATATGAAGAGAGAAGGAGTTTTGTTTACCATGGGACAGAATATTATAACTCCTTGAAAAAAGTCATTTGTGATATGGAAGCCATCTGATCCTAAGTACCATTTTAAAGCTATTGGGGGACAATTTTCAGCTTAAGTAAAAATTTTATTAATACCATTTCCAATCATTTTGCCTTGTTAGAAGTAAAAGAAAAATCACTGGCTTAATATACTTTAGGCAGTATTTCCATGGGATTCTTTATCACCACCATAAAAGGAAATTTATGCTAAAATATTAATAAAGTGTTGCTTCATGCCTGCTACTTCTCAGGTGGCTGAGATTTTAAATAACACTTTAGAAAAAAAGTAAAGTTTTCATTTCTGGAAATGTTCTGAATTATAATATTTATTTTACTAATTTTCTTTTCCTGCAGCACTATGATGGCTGTCTGGAGCCTTTGAAAGTGGCTTTCTCTCATGCTTCTCCAAATGTCTGACTTTCAACTCAACTCTCCTTTCTACTTTATATTCTAGCTCACAGTTTTCTTTACTTAGTGAACCTTATAGTCCTTTTGTACATAATCAACTAGATTCTTCTAAAACATGAATATTGTAACACCTAAAACATCCATCCACGTGCCTGTCATAGTACCTAAAATTCCACTCTTAATTTTTGCTATTGTTGTTGTTTGGGCCTTGAAAGTTTTGTAGGTTGCAATTAATAGTCTAGTGTTAGATAAAGTAATTGCAAGGTGTGTGTGGATGCCAGGGGTAGCAAAAATAATTGTTCAAGTCCATGAAAAATAAGACTCAATTCCTTTGTAAAAGTTGTTGTTTGTCTAAGACTACCTCTACACACCCATACAGCTTGTGACAATTTAAGCAGTTTTAAAAATGGCATTATCTTTTTTGGTACTCCTCCCAAAATAAATATTATTGTAACAAACATTTTTATATATTGTTGACCCCAAAATTTGATCTAAGAAAGACAAACTAAATTAGGTGTTGTCCACATTTTTATTTCTTTCAAACTGCCTTGACTTGCACTACATGGGAGTCACAGTCCAGAACTGGCTCAATTTGGGATTTGGGGGTGCCAAGTTATATGCCCTTCGAAAGAGTAGGTGTTCCCAAAGGGTGCCAATCAGCTCTGATAGGTCAACACACTGGGAGGTGGGCTATATTAAAATGAGGGTCTTGAGTACTTTATCCTGGTACAATACCTTTTCAACAGGAGATAATATCACCCTACAGAGAAATACCTCTTCTATCAGATCACCTCCAACCCCACCCCCTACTACTATACCAGACCACTCTCAACTCTGGGCTAAGTAGAAGAATCTGCACCCAATCCTGGGCAGCTGTCAGTGGAATCTCATCAGTAATGTCCTGAAGAACATTTTTCACAATACCAAAAGGTACATTTATAGTCCATAGGATGATGCATTTTTAAAAAGCATACTTTAAACCTGTAAAAATATTTTCAATGGTTTTGAAATTATAACGGTAGAGAAAAATATTTATGAAATGATAAATGTTGTGTTAGAAATATTGTATAACTCATAGTCAATGAATCATCTGACAAATGATTAATCATTAAGTCAGCTAGTCAACAAATATTCTTAAAGCACTTACTCCATAACAAGCACAGTGCTAAGTACTGTGGTTACAAAGAAATGGCATGCCTCAAGACACTCACATACTCATGGAGGAGATAACATGCAAAAAATCTTATTTATATACAATGTAAATGGAAAATAATCTCAGAGAGAAGGCACTAGTAGGGCTAGGTAGTAGGAATATTAAAATTTTAAAAATGCAATAGCCATGGCTCCTAGGCTTACATTTCTCAGCAGAAATAGCAATCATACATGCACAAATGTGTTAGTGTGTGTGTGTGTGTATCTCTTTGTATCTATCTATAATATATGTATGTATTTATGTATAGGTATGTATGTAATATATTCATATAAGTGAATATAGTGCAGAATTATATACATATATACACAAATAAATGAATATACTTTCATATAGGTTTTTTTACACTTATTTACATTACCTTGTTTACATTTAGATATTTACATTTTCCATTAGAATGTATACTCCTTAAGAAGAGTCTGATTTTTTTGGTATATTCAGTATTTAGTGTGCTAAGGAATTGTGATTCCTGAAGTGCATAATTAAATAATAAATGCTTGTTGATTGAATGAATTGTAAAAAAAAAAAAATATATATATATATATATATATATATATATATATATATATATATATATATATATATATTATTCTCGTAAGGGAGACTAGTTCAGTAGCTGTCTACTTGAGCTCCAACCAATGACAAGCCTATATTTGCGTTGCTGGCTCAATTTTACACCAGAAGTCTACAAAGCTGAAACCAGGAGGATAGCAACTGCTCTGTTCAAAATTAAACCTCTTAGGATACACAAGAGTTTATAGTTCATTAACCTGAGCTACACTGAAATCATTGGAAAATAATCACTCAATCTGGAGAAAAAAGCAACAGGACTTAAGAAAATAAAACTAACAACTAACCAAAGTTCTGACATTCCTTGTAGAAGTACAAAGAGCCTCGGTATGAAGCTTGAATTCAGAAACTAAGACAGGAAGAATAGGTAAATAATGCTTACTTGATGTTATGCCCTGCACCAAAGGCTAGGATACAAAAAAGCCATAAAAGTGGTGAAGTGTTAATGTTTCTGTAGTTGCCTTAGGGTGGTAGGCCCAAAGTTTCATTAATTTTGTCTTGATTTTCCTTATTTCTTTGTTCTAGCCAAGGGACAGGATTTGGACTGAGGAGATCTTTTGCTTGGTGTGGGATAGATCTGTCCTTGTATCTCAGGTGTGGGATAGATCTGTCCTTGTATCTCAGGTCTGGATTCAGCAGGGACAGGAATTGGCTGTGAAAGTGTTGAGGTCTGGGAGCCATATTGAGGTTTGGGGTCCCTGGGACCCCAAAATACCAACATGCTGGATCCTGCAGAATGAATTGGACTCAAGACTTCTTCCAGCCAAAGTATAACAAAGTTTATTAAAGGTGCACCATGTTGGGTTGACTCCTAAGGAGCCTAAACATTGTTACCCTTGCATTAACAAGTGAATCTCAGCTAGACTGAGTCTGAACTGGATTCAATCTGAGCACCCTCATGGAGGCGATATGGAATTTATGTATAGAAAGTGCCTGGGAAAGATCTAGAGGTGGTCTAGTACTCTGGGAGGAGGTTCTAAGGAGGGTCTTGATGAGACTGGGGTAACTAATAACATAATTAAGGGTGGGAAACAGCTGGAGGCAATTGGGAGGGTTAGACTGAGCAGGGGTTAGGTAGGAAGCTGGTGAGGCCATCAAGAAGTCACAGATTATGGAAGGTCGGGTTAAGCCTAGGGCCACAGATTTGATAGGAAAGGCCAGATTAAGTAGAAAGATTCAAAGTGAGGTCAAGGAAGTTCCCAGAGTTTGAACTCTATCAAAAGAAGAAGGAGAATGAGGAAGATTGCTATTGAATTGTTAAGACATTAGAGTTTCTATTACTAATGCTGCTTGAAAAGAGGAAAGGACCTACTGTCATTTGCAAGGGTGGTCTAGAGGTGCGTCTTAGGACAATGAATAGTTGTACTTCCATTAAGGACTGACCATGTCTGCTTATGGAGCAGAAACTGAAGCAAGTCTGTAGCAGTGAAAAACCAATCCTAGAACTGGATTTATAATCCAGTTTTGGCTCAGTTGAAAACATGTGGTTAGGCATGGGGTAAAGCAGTAGGGGTGCCTGAGCCAAGGTAGCTGTTGAGGATTTAGTAGATTCATCTCAGATCTACCCCAAAGCTATGTACTAGGTGAATGGGAACAGATTTAGTGAAGATTTCTCAGGAATATGGAGTCTTCTCCCTGGAGTGGAAGAGACCTTGGGCCTAAGTTTCCATTCCTCCAGAGTCGGGTGATTTCCATATAAGGCTATGTATTGCTTTAGGATCAATGACTGGATATGACTCACTAACTCCTCAATACCTAATCTGCATATGCACATTCAATCTGCAGTCCTCACACAGGTCCACCTGATTGGCATAAGTTCTCAATGCCCAATTTGCATGAGTTGTCAATGCATCATTTGCATACATTTTCAATGCCTAATTTGCATATAATGACGTATATTTTTACAGGCTTTCTAACATCCAGGAGAGGGAAATTTGAACCAGGTTTCAAAAGGGATTGGTTAGATTTCAAGGCTAGAATGTAAGACCTTGCTTCTCAGCCAATAAGAATAATTGTCAGTGGTGGGAGGGGGATTTTTGGGTCAGGGTCTATATAAATTACCATTCTACTTCTGTAAGGTGCCTCCCTATTCCAGCTTTACTGGTGAACAGACTGCCCAGTTTCTCCTGAGAACCAAATAAAGGAGATTTTCTGTTTTTACCTTGAGATGCATCTGAGCAGCCAATTTGAGTAAGTGGTTTGTGCTTTCCCCCCACATACATAGGCAAGAAGTAGGGAAGAAGCAAAGGGCAGCTATGTAGGTTGTGGATTCAGCTCCCAGTGCCACCAGAGTCCAGCTGATAAGTGACCTATTCAAAGAGTGTAGACTATGAGGAAGCCTGCAATTTTGTTACTCTGAGCCTGTAGATCCTGTTGAGGTCTGAGGGGTGCTGGGGACCCAGAAATACCGACACATTGTGTCCTGCTCCCATGAATTGGACACAAGCTTCTTAAAACCAAAGAAAACAAAGTTTATTAAAGATTCATCACCTTGGGTTGACTCTGAAGGAGCCTAACCATTCCTAACACTCCTATTGACAAGTGGGCCAGATAGAATCTCAGCTAGACAGACTCTGCACTATATTAAACTTGCGTGCCTTCATGGAGGCAAGATGGAACTTAAATACAGAGAGGGATCTGAGGATGGTCTGGGAGTAGGGGTTTAGGGAGGGTCTTGAAGAGAAGTCCAAGGAGTACCTGGGACTGGGGTGATGGGTTGGAAATAGCTGGAGGCAATCAGGAGATACCAGACAATGGAGGGCTTGGGTAGGAAGCAGGTGGGGCAAAAGTCTTGTTGGGAATGACCAGTATTCTGGGGTGAATGCAAATCTAATCTAGGGTGGATCTTGATGGGAGCGGTCAGCAGCTTAGGGAATGGGGTTTTGATAGAATCAACAGTGGGGAGTGCAACTGTGCAACCAAAACCTGTGCACAGCAAGTCCCTGGGCCTCCAGGGTCTGCCAGATCAAATGGGAATATTCAAGGAGGTTCCAAGAGTCAATACCTCATCAATCCTTCCAGCTAACTAATAGGGGCTGAGGCCAGCAGCAGTCTACTTGAGCTCCAACCAGGAGAAAGCTAACATTGGTGTTCCTTAAGTAACCCTTATCCCAAAGTGTACTTCTGTGCAACTTTTTACTTATTGGTGGATATGAATGCCCTCCTCCACCTCCACCATCTCAGCATGATGGGTGGGGTGCAGTTAGCAAGAGAAAGAGAGCTTCAATTTCCATTCAGTCTCTTAAGGACTCTTCTAGAGTATAGTCTCTTTAGCTGCTTCTGGTTTTCTATTTTGAAATGGAAGATGGAAGAGGCCAAGATACCATAAGTTTCCTGGAAGAAAAGATAGTGGGAACAAATGTTCATAACTGTCTGTCTGCTTCTATTCCCCAGATTGCTGTAGTAGAGACTCCTCACATTTTCCGCTTGGGGAAAATCTGGGTCAATCTCTCTCTCTCTCTCTCTCTCTCTCTCTCTCTCTCGCTCTCGCTCTCGCTCTCTCTCTCTCTCTCTCTCTCTCTCTCTCTCTCTCTCTCTCCCTCCATGTGTTATCCATTTGTAGTAGGGGAGCTCCTTCACTTTGCATTGTCTGATAAATATTATTTTATGTATACTTTCTTTGATTTCTGTTTTGCCATAATTTTGATGAATGGGTTTCTTTACTATTTCCTACCTGAATCTGTTGTCAAGTCTGTATTTGTGGGAAAAGAGTTAAGCTTGGGATGTAAAGCTTACACTCTTCCTTACCCCAAGAGGTCACATAATGATCAGATGTTAACGTCAACCTGATCATTTCCCTGGTCCTAACACTGTTTAAAAGACTGAGGTAGCCATGATTCTAGCTTGGCACTCTCTCTGACGAGACCCTAGTGACATGACATAGAGATTGTGATTCCTGAAAAGACCAAGACATAAACAAGAAAGCACAGAATACCTTCAAAGACAAAAAGAAAGCTCACTGGCCCATATGGACAAGTAGAGTTCCTGCAATAAATGAAGCATGAGCTGAAAAAAAATAAAAATAATATCATAAATGAAAATGCTGCTGAAAATATGTTGGAACAGGAGAGCTTTAGAGGAAAAACAACACTTGAAAAGAGAAAAGCTTATTCAAGAGCCATGAAACCTCCCCCAAATATAGACCAATCAAAAGTTAGTGATTCCAAGAGGCAATAGGTTATTGAAAATAAAATCCAGAGACGGAAAATACAGAAGAAAATTAAAGGTATCCACATCAAAAATAAAAAGATATAGGTTTATAAATAATAGTCAATCCCAGGAAAACTAAAAAAAATCTTCTTTGATTAGGAGAGTGGGGAATAGTGGAAATGGAGGAAATAAACCTTTGGTGAAATATTAGACTGAAGAACTTATAAGCATTTTTGATGAAAAAACTAGAGTCATGTGGAAACTTTGAAATACAAATACAGGAGTCAAGAGAAACATAAAAATGTAAGGATAAGTGAGCAAGTAGAAGGGACTATAAAAAGAGAAAGTTTGTGTTCTAATAGGGGGATTTAACACAAGTGGTCCCCCCAAACCCTAATATTAACAAGAAGATCCGAGAAGTAGGGTCTGAGAGATTTAATTAGGTTTTTATTATCTTTAACAATAGAAAGAAAAGGGAAAAGGTAAAGAATATATTAAAGAAGAAATGGAAAGGAAATGTGGAACACATTATAATAATTAAGAGGATCAAGCAGGAAATTATACAAAGAGGAAGGTGTATGTATCATGTGAACTTCTTTCATGTTATTTGCTTAAAGTAACACACGCACACACACAAATTGGTGAAGAAATACATTTAACTGAAAGGGGAAATAGAAGGAAATGGAGACAAAGGAGGGAGTGGGTATAGAGGAAAGGTTGATTTGGGGAGTTATTAGTTATAAGTCAAACTCTAACTGTAGGAGATGAATCTTAAAGACAAGCCTTAAAGGAAAGAAAAACGTAAAAATAATTTGTAATCCGGAAGAGGGGAAGGGAAAAGGAGAAGGATAGAGAGAGGGTTGAAGGAGGTTACATCTAGAATATACCCTTACTACAGTACACTTTTTTTCTTAGCATTCAGATTAAGATAAAAGTACAATTAATGACCATCACAACTCTGAATGCAAATGGAGCATGTTTGTTTTCCTAATTATTTTCTGACCTTTCCTTTTGTGTTACATTTGCTTAGGGAAAATATGACTTTTAAACCTTCTACAACATGAATATGATAGATAATTATGCAATACTCCAATGGTAAATGGTTTGGTAGATAGAATGATGGGCCTGGAATCAGGAAGACCTGAATTCAAATCCAACCACCCACATTTATTAGCTGTGTGACCTTGAGCAGTCACTTATCTTCTCTCAGCCATCTATTCTGCAGGGTTATTATGTGTATAAAATGAGATAATATTTTCAAACACTACAAGCCTTCAATCACCATATAAATTCTAGCTATTGTTTCTACTATTTATATTTTTTCAGAGTGAGTGTACAAGCTTGGACATACTGAAAAGATCGTAATGTAAGATGCAGCCTAAGGGAAGACAGGAAGAGACTAAACTAATCATTTTCTAATGACCAAACATATAAAGGAAAAAAAGAATGTGGTTTGGGAAAATGGATTATTCTCTTCTTATCTTAGCACTTTGCACATAATAGGCATTTACTAGCTGGGTGATGAATTGTTAAAATGAAGGAAAACACTTCTTGATGCAGACATAGAGAGTACAATTTCTATGTGACCCTAGCTCATTGCCACCTGTTCACTGCCTGTTCATGAGGTCTGGCCATGGGTTCATTCTTTAAGAAGTGATCAAATGTCATAACAATTCCAAGCACAATTCCATAATAATACTAAATAAAAATAAATTCCTTTTTCTGTCTTCACAAGATCTATCATTATGAAGGTTAGCATGCAAAAGTCATAGAAGCAAAAGTCAAAATAACTGGCCATGTTTCAGAATTAATACATGTATTGGAGAATTGCTGAGATACATGGCCCCGAAAAACAAAATTAAATTAATGGAATAAAAACAATTATTTCTAAGAGATGATATTAGATAATGATGATGGAGGGAGTCTTATGGTTTATACATAGTCCATGCATTTAAGGTCAGAACAGGTGTTCTATACTCTCTTATTTCTACAGTTATAAATATTCTGGTCCTTTTTATATTGTCAAATAAACTTTCACCTTGAGTCTGTCAGATGAGTCCATATTCACCTGCTTCTGAAAATAAATTGAGACTTCATAATCAGAATTTGTGACTATTTCATTTTTGACTTAATTTGCTGAAATTTATTATTACGCCACATTGTAATTATCTTAAATTATGTAATTAATCCTCATGACTATTATAGCCTAATTAATTTTTTAGCATATGCTGTTATAGTGCATGTTAATTGCTGAATGAAACTTAGACAATCCAACAGTACAAGTGAGTCCTCTGATTTGTGGGGATAGAATATTCTCCAGGTTAAATTTTTAAAAATGCAATATAAACTTGGCTTGGTTCACAAATTCACAACTTCAGGGCAAAATTAATTCCCAGGCTTATTTTTCAAAGTTATCACCAATGGTTTATGAATTATTTCAGAAAAATAAAAGCAATCCCACATATTTAAGAAGAGAGGAAGGCCAGGCCAAATTATTTCTACTCATTTCATTAACAATTGGATTATGATTCTTTTTACTTATGCTTGCCAGAAAAAAATCAAGAGGAAATACTGTTAAGAATACACAGGATTTCTCCATTCTTCATGAAATTGAAGTGATACATGATTTTCCCCTACAGAAACAGGAGAGCATCAATATTTGTAAAACACGGTCTCAAAAGATTCCTGGGCAAGAGCACAATTAATACAAATACTAGGCTAAATTTTGATAATGTCTCATGGTTTCCAATGGGCTTTATATTCATTAGCCCATTTTATTCTCACAACTAGATACTGTAATTATGATTTTCCCTACATTACAAATGAAGAAATTGAGATTAGATGGGTCACTGATTACCCCATAAATCAGACAGGCAGTGTTGACAAGGCAAAGTTTGAATTCAAGTCTCTCATTACCATTGGTCCGTTTATCCTTCTATTATTCCAATGTTGTAACTGATCATTGGATTATGTTTTAGCAGAGGAATGGTAGAAACTCCATCAACAGTTTAACTGCTTGCTAGTTCAAGAGAAACTTTGAGAAACAGCTAAAGGAGTAGAGGCACACATTCCTGAGAGATATGCAAACAGAACATCAGTCACTAAAAGGGCAAACTTCAAGTAATGTGGTAATGTGACTCCTGGCAGCCAAGAAGAGAGCTGGCTATAGAAATTACAAACAGTTGTAACTGATCTACTTCCTCAACTTGCACTTACACTAGTAGGTTGGGTCCAACTTTTAAGTTGGTTTCTGTATCAGATCTTAAGAAAACCCTGTGGTTTTGTATTTCCTCACACTATAGCTTATGGGCAAACACATACCTGGAAACTGGGGAGATTGGGCCCAAACATGTAGAACAATCATAGTGACACATAGGTGTGTGATATAAATAAGGCAAAGGACACACATTAATCTTGTTACTGGAAACCTTATTACTACAGTCATCAGGAGAATCCCCTTGAGAAGAGTGTTTTTGTTTTGTTTTGTTTTGAGGGTGTGTGTGTGTGTGTGTGTGTGTGTGTTTTGGATTTCTAGAGTTTGTACTTTCTATGAGTCTTCCCTGAGCTTAGTTATTTAAAGTCCCCCAACATATATCTAATTTAATTTGTCCCTCCAAAAAGGTTATTTCTTTTACTTAAAGTATCTGATCCATACTTCAAAAGGGAATTACTGGAAGTTGATACCTTGTCAATACATTGATACTGCTTTACCTTTGTTATTAATCAGTTGAGTTTGGGGTGAGTGGGAGGAAATCAACCATCCTCTTTAAAAGAATTCCTCATATATACATAATATCTTGATGTGTAACAAAGTTAAATGTATTAAGAAATATAATAAATATAAAATAGTAGTTAACATTTATATGGTACTTATTTGTGCCAGGCACTGGCTCATCTCTGCAATGATTATCTCATTTCATCTTCACCACAGCTCAGAGAGGTAGATGCTATTATTATACATATTTTTCGGATGAGAAAACTAAAGAAAACAGGTTAAATGACTTGCTCAGAATCACATAGCTAGTAAGCCTCTGGGTTTTAGTTCGAACTCAGGTTTTTCTGACTCAAGGCTCAGCACTCAAGGCTCAACAAAGGAATATTAAGAGGTTAAAGAACTCCACAATCACCTAATATGTGGTAGGAGCAGCACTCAGACCAAGATCTTTCTGCTTCTTAAGCTAGCTCTGCCACATGTTGTTTACTCAGACTGTTCATATAATTGCAGGTGTCCTGAAGCCAGTACAGACTGGCCCTGGACAGTCAATAGTTCCATTTTCAGTGTGAAAATTTAGACTGCAGAGATCAATAAAAGCTAAAATAAGTTCTTGTTTTATTGTTTTGTTGATTATTTAGATTTAATAAAGTGATGGAGAAAATGTTGATAATGCAGTTTGAACATGAAAGTATGTCGTGTACATTTTTTTGAGAATCAGTTGTTATACATTTGCCAGTATATTATTACATATGCACATAAAATATGTGCTAGACAAGGCTTTTCTGTAATTTACTGTACAGCTACAGAGAAAGGGGAAGTTACTCATTTCTTCATCCCAGAAGCCTGGTACAAGTCAGGGTTAAACTGATTAATTAGCAATTAGTCCTACTGATTACTAATGAAAAGTATTGCAATCTCTAAACCTCTGAACATTGTGTCCCCAGTACTAAGGAGAGTATTTGAATTTCAGCCTCCTCAAATTAATTGAGCATGACAAAACCATTCCTACACATAGACCTTTTGGGGATATCTTTTGGTTTTAGTTTGTTAATATCAATTTTTTATGAATCAATCAACTAATTATCTAACCAATACTCATTTAGAAAGTACTTGATACATGCAAGTCTCTCAGGTACAGTAACAAAATAAAAATTACACATCCCATTATTTATCTCTTAGTTGCCAAATTTACTGGCATTTCCCAGTTTTCTTTCGATTCCATTGATCACAGTTTCATCCTGGGTGCTCTCTCTTCTCTGAATTGTGTTGAAATTGCTCTCTTCAGATTCTCTTCCTATCCATCTAAGAGCTGATTCTCAGTCACTTTTCTTGTTCTTCATCTATGTCAGGTGCAGTAACCAGGAGCATCTACAAGCACTGTCCTGAGTCTTCTAATCTATTAGCTCTGTACTCCTAATTTTCTTGGGCAGCTTGGTGATGCCATAAATAGAGAAACAGGCCTGAAGTCAAGAAGATCTGAGATCCAATCTGATCTCAGACACTTGATGTGTGACCCCGGACAAGTCATTTAATCCTGTTTGAAAACCTCAGTTTCTTCATTGGTAAACTGAGCTGGAAAAGGAAATGCCAAATCACTCCAATATCTTTGCCAAGAAAACCCAAAAGGGTTCATGATGAGTCATACATGACTAAAAACAAATAAGCATAAAATGTATTTGCTATCCCCATTAGCTCTCATGGGTTCAATTACCATCATGTAAAGGATTCTCAGAACCTGAACTTGAAGATAAAAGTAAATATAGACAAATGTAAAGTTTTACCCCATTTCAACAAATCAACTTCGCAAGTATAGCATCTGTAATGTGTCACTAGAGGTCACTTTGTCTGGAAAATATCAGCCGGTCCTAGAAAATTGCAATCTAACAATGCAATATAAGATAGGCAAGGGGGGCAACTAGGTGGTGGAGTGGACAGAGTACCAGTGCAAGAGTCAGGAGTACCTGAGTTCAAATCTCATCTCAGACACTTGACACTCACTAGCTGTGTGACCTTGGGAAAGTCACTTAACCCCAGTTGCCTCATCCTGGGACATCCACATCCTGATGAATATCTGGTCACTGGATTCAGATGGCTCTGGAGGAGAAGTGAGGCTGGTGACCTGAACAGCCCTTCTTCACTAAAAACAAAGTCAAGTGCAAGTCATGTCATTATTTCTCTGATGGCATGGTCTTCTTCAGGAACGATGGATGAACACATATGATAGGCAAAAAAAGTAATAAATAGGCCTTCTTTTTTAAGAACATAGGATATAAGATTTGGTACTAGGTTTCATATTTTAGTTTTTGTTGTTTGTCCTTCATTCTCAAAGAGGATCATGGCATCAGAGACATCACCAAAGTGTTGTCATGACATGTGAGTAAACTGGATTTAAGGGAGGGAGGGTTGAATTTGGATTAAAAAGTTAGTGAACAGAATGACATTTATTTATTATTAATTCTGTGTTACATAGTGTTTTAAGTATTAGGGATATAAAGACAGAAACAAAACAGTTCTTGAAGACAAGGAGATGTAGCATACACACACACTCGCACACATACACACAAACTCACACACATATGTATATACACCCATACACACATACCTGTATATGGATATATACACATATTCAACTAGGTGAGCACAGTGGATAGGGCCTGAACTCAGAAAGACCAGAGTTCAAATGTGAACTCAGCCACTTACAAGTTGTGTGACCCTGAGCAAATCACTTACCCCCACCTGTATAGAACTGGAGAAGGAAATGGCAAACCACTTCATAAACACAAATGGCCCATGGTGTCATGAAGATTTGGACATGACTGAATGACTCAACAATAACAATTTTGTGCATCTGTGTGTGCGTATATAATTATATACATGAGTGTATATGTATATGTATGTGTGTGTTCTTTCACCCTTAGAAACAGACCTCTTGGATAGTGACTTCAGAGTATTATCTACTTATCCTCATTTTACAGATGAGGAAACATCTTTAGAATTATAATTAGCCCATGGATGCAGTTATGTCGGGTGGTACTGAATCTATGACTCCCTTGACAAATGCAGTACTCTTTCCACTGAACCATGCTGGCTTTATATAATAAGTGCAATGAGTCAACATAATTACATCAATCAAATTAAAAATTAGGGAATACTTTTAGTGTGCATTGAGAGCTAAAAATGACCAACAGGAGTCAAGTATTTGGACTCAGTCAATAAGAAGAGAGTTTAAAGCTTTATAAAACCTGGTTCATATAAATTCAGAAATAATTCTAGGAACGTAAGGTAAGATATTGACTAGGACTTTAATGTAGATGATAATGATGATAATTAATGATGATTTAATGATGATAATTATAAATAAAAATTAACTTATCAATGTTTGGAGGGAAAAGATCAAATGTATCATTTCATGATTTTATGTAAAAATTTAAATTCTCTGTTCTCAAAGTTTCAGCATATCTGAAACAACTTCCATCTTGGATCAATTGAGTTTTGTTCTTTCTCTTGAAATATCCAAAGAATCTCACTTTATATGAAAATATTTTTACCCTTTTCTTGAGGGACCATTTTTTTCTTCAAAGAATGGAAGACAATACTTTAACAATAATACTTGAAATCAACAAATTTAAATTTAAAATCATTGTTCATTTCTTAAGAACAGTTTCTGGGCTTCCTCATTGCCTTTACTATTGTTACTATTTTTCTGATTTTGTTTCAGCAATGGTAGCAAACATTATCAATTTAGAAGAGTCAAAGAAATTGCTTTGAATTGAATTGTACCAATAGATTTTTGAGGAGTAAATGTAATCTAAAAAAAGTCACAATTCAACTTTTCCATTTTAGATATTTACCTCAAAATTCCTCACAAATTGTTAAAATGTCATAAAAGATAGAGGGGGATTGCATTTTTCTTTAATGTACATTAACTTCTGCCAGTGCTTTGAATAGACCACTGAAAAGACTTTCAGCAAAAATAATGTTATCACAAGTGCAAGATGAGTAAATGGCCATGGTGGTGACTAGTTCCATTGGATTAGCAGAGAAAGAAACCCATCATAAAAATTCAGGACGATGCTAAAAAGAAAACTTGATTCTGCTTTAACGAAGTTTAGTTGTAGATAAGGTAAAATTATAATAGTAACTCAAAGTACACATCTCTTTAGGTAATGCAGAGTTCTAGGCCATTAAGAAAAGTAAGTGAATGCTTTGAAAGCTGGTCAAGATTTGTGCTTAAATATGATGAATTCTGTTCTTTCTTTGCCTGAGGGCAGGAGCAAGAAACCAATACACAAATAAAGAGATTAAGTTCTGCTAAATTAATCATGAAGTCCAAAACTCAGTTTTTATGTATTTTGTTCTTTTATCTCATATTAATCAGGAAAGTACCCACATAAAACACACGGAAATATGTATTATGCTATTGAATGATTGGAAGAAATAAAACAGAGAGTGCTGGGAAGAAAGTAGTGCAGAACGAAAATTCTCTTTGGAAAATAGACCCTAAAAATGCATTGTCTGATGAGAAAGTAATTTGAAGAGCCAGATCAATACACTCAATTCTACAATATCTTTTTCATGAAAATGTAAGAAGACAGGCTACCTGTGGACATTTGCGGACTTGTCAACTGCGATTACTTGCACTTAAATTATAATATTATTGTTTTCATACCTAGGAAAACAAGTCCCATGAAAAATTTAACTTAAGTAAACTGTTCAGTATAATTTAATAGTAGGGTAAGTTTACACACACACACACCACACACATACACAGACACACATCCATTTGGCCTTGCCAAAAAGAAAAAGAAATACAGCTAGGAATTCATATATCTTGAGTCAAAAGGTAAAGATTTCCCTGCCAGAAGTATTGATACATTCGACGAAAGGAGAAATGACTGAAGAACAACTTGGTATCTATAATTCATGAATATTATCTTTGCATCTGATATTTTTACTGTTTCTTTATCAGATTCTTATCAGGTTACTTAACATCTATCTCCATTTGACAACCAGAACACTATTGTTGACTGATGGACAAACTCAGACACGGAGGCCTAGAGACAGAGATTGAATGGTAATGTACTTTTTTTCTAAATTCTATTAAATAGTATCACCTGTGGTATAGGATAGTGGTAAGAGTATTTTGACCCGCGTCAGTTTTCATTCTAAAACAAGCTCTTCTCTTCTGAAAAGAAACATCTTCATCTTCACTCTGAGTCCATCAGCGCTCTACCTAGAGGTAGGTAGTAGCATATTTTCAGTGGAATTTAATGAGTTGATCAGCGTTCTTAAGCCTTTCAAAGTAGGATTTGTTTGGAACTTTTTCATCACTAAAATATTATTACTATTGTATTAACTGTGCTTCTGTTTTTGCTCATTTTACAACAGTTTATACAAATTTTCTTGTTTTTTCTGAAGCCTTGCTTTAATAATTTATGATAAAACAATAGTTATTGCACATATTTATTTCATAACTTACTCATCCATTCCCCAACTTATGAGCGTATAAGTATATATCAGTATATAATTCTTTTCCATAGCAAAATTTCTACTATAAATATATTTATATACATGTCTATTTTTGGTTTCCTCAGGGTATACAGCAAGCAGTTATGGTTAGTTGTTGCCATTGGTTCTAAAAGAAGACCAAAATGACATCGCTATGTTGGAGTCCAGGTTTAGTTGTGTTCAGTTGTGGCAGATCCGACCCATCAATTATGAACTTGGAGGCATCCACCCCAGGTTGGGCAGAAAAAGTCCATATTAACGTTTGGAGTGAATATGTCTCTAAATTGGCTCATCTCAATTTCTTTTGACCTACTATAATTGTGTTTATACCACAGAACATAGTATTTTCTTCAATTCAGTCATGACATGCTGGATAGTCCTTTGCTATTATCTCCCATGTCATGCAGTAAGTTCCAAAGTTCTTCAAAGAGACTTGGAGGGGGTCCTTTTACCACTTTCTCTGACCTCTATCTGAACGCTTGCCTTGTGCGAGTTCTCCATAAGAGAGTTTTTTAGACAGACTTACATTTAGCATTCACACAACATAGCCAGCCCAGCAGAGTTGTACTCTCTGCTGTGACACGTAAAACTGGGAGAGACATAATTTCAGGGTAATTAATCATTTTGTTAATTTTGGCTGGTAATTAAATAAGGATGGTCATTTGGCTCTCTCTCATAAACCCAAGATCCCTCATGGCAGCCTGATTGACACAAAAGTCCTTGTAAGAGTGGATATTCCAAACGTAGCAATCAACTCCAATTGGTTAACAATTAGAGAGAGAATGGATATTATAATGAGAGGGGGAACTTTATCTAAACAAGGGCTAGGGGGTGAGACTCTGATCACTTGGTTTTGGACAAAGAGCCTTATTTCTAATAATCAGCCCAATTTGGAACAATATAGATAAAGTGGTCCACTTCCACTCAGTTGGGTCTGACACAATGTGCTGGAATTCACTTAAACTATAATCACTTTTGATCAGACGAAGCTTTTCCAGTTGAGAAATCTCCATGACTTCATGATGTCATCAAGCTTACTCTTCAGAGAACTAAGCCTTGAGTCAATTTCCTGATGAGGAAATAGGGAAAAATCCTGGATCTTTCCATTACTAACAATTGGTTATTTAATAATCATTTCTCTCATTGCAGTAGAGTTTGAATACTTGGAAATTCAGTTTGAGAAAAGACCTTAGTGTCCCTTACCTTATCTTGCCAGACAATCTTCAAAATCTTCCTGAATGAATCCAAATTGTAACAATTCAGTTTCCGGGCATGGAACTGTTATACTGCTCAGGTTTTACAGGCATACAGCATGGAGGTCAGTAAAATGGCTCTGTAGATCTTTAGTTTGGCAGGCAGGCTAATACCCCTTCTTTCCCACACTTACCTCTGGAGAATCCCAAATACTGAGCTAGCTCTGGCAATATGTGCATCAAACTTACCATCTATGTGTGGCTCCCTGGAAATATATATTGCCAAGATAAAAGAACTTATCCACAGGATTCAAAATTTCTCCATTTGATGTAATCAATGGTTCCACTCATGGATGGTGTGGTGCTGGCTGATGGAGCACCTGTGTTTTCTTGCTGTTAATTGTTATGTTGAAATTAGCACAAACAGAAAAGAATAGATTAATACTTTGTTACATCTCAGGCTCAGAGGCAGCATTGAATACACAATTATTTGTGAAAAAAATAATGTGCTCTCTTTCCACTTTACTATCGGGCTGTGTAGCCTTTTAAAGTTAAATAATTTATTGTCAATGTGGCAGCTGACCTTGATGCCATTTCCTTCCTCATTAAAGGCATGTGACTATATTACTGTAACATTACACTAAAAAAGCATGGGAGCAGGCAGTCTTACTTCATTTCATTGGGGACTGGAAAAGCGCAAGATCATTGTACATTATCCACTAATACTTATATCACCGAGTCAAAGGTCAGGCATCGTTTAATAGCTTTGGGGGCATAATGCCCAATTGTGTGTGGGATGGCGACCCCTACTCAGATTGACTACTCAGAGGCATCTCAAAGTACAAACACAATGTCCATTATTCATTTCTTGTAGGAAGTGGACTTCACCCCCTCAAGCAGATTGGAGGAGGGGGAGCCCCTTAAAGAAGAAGATGCATGGTTATATAGCTAAAAACCACAGACCTCTCCCCCGCAACTTAACCTTTGACTTTTTTTACTTAATATTTTAATCAAGCAGCTTATTCTCAGAAATTTACCCCAAGTACAAAGAATCAAGAAAGAAACCAAACAAACATTTCCCTTGTTCTACAAGAGGTCTTGATTGTACGATATGATAAGGAAATGGGTTAAGCAAACAAGGGGAGAGGGGATGCAGGTGGTTTTACACCTTTAAGTCTCCTCACATCATATGATTTCTGAGAAAATGACACTCAGATCTAATGTCTGCTTTACAGTAGATGAGTGTGTCTCCTGAGAAGTCTTCACTTTATCCCACTCAATTGCTTTCCTAATAACAAAAGCAATACAAAAATGGTGCTTTAATGTACCTTTTTTCTTCCTACAGTGCTCTATGATTTGTCATTTTCTTTTTTTTGTTGGTAAAATTTGCCAACCTTACATATGAGTTGGTATCTCAGAATTGTTTTAACATGCATTCCTTTAACTTTTTGTGACTTAGAATGTTCTCTTCATTAAGTTACTGACAAATTATATTTTTTCTTTTGAAAATTCCCTAGTCATATCTTTTGAACATTTATCATTCTCTTTTAAAATTGAATCAGTTCCCTAAATGTCCTAGAATTAAACCCTTATCAGAAAAACGTTCTGGAAAACTTTTTGTCCAATTTCTTTTGTTTTTCTTTCAATTTTAGCTGAAATGTTTTGGTATAAAGAATTGTATGCAGAAAAGTGTGTTTACAGCAATCTCTAGTGAAAGATCAGTTTTTGGTGGTTGAGTATACCAAACAACCTACTTTCCAAAGTTCCAATATATCAGCATATGCACTTTTACTTTTATGCTGCAAGTTAATTCCTATGAAAGGTGAGGAATGACTGTACTTATTATCTAAATTAGACTTGGGTTAAAGACATAACAATCATCATCAGCCAGAACAACACATCAAGTATCTTTATGCAAATGGAGAAGAGTATTTCCTATTAAAAATAGTTGATATTTAAAATGCTACTATTTTAACAAAGAATCTTACTAGTAAACTTCTAATTACATTAAATATTATATGCATATATATAATAGGCATATATGTCATATATATATATATATATATATATATATATATATATATATATGTACCATGTACGTGTGTATATATGTGTATAGATCTACAAAGTTAATATAGCTAGATGAAGTGGAAGAAAATGGGAGGAGGTACAGGAAGGAAAACAGGAAGGGAAGGAATGGGGAAAAGGAGTGACTGAGAGAAAAGTACAGAAAAGTACAGAAAGGGAAGGGGAAGGGAGGGCAGGAAAGTGTAGGGGAAGGAAAGGGAAGGAAACAAACATTTATTTTTAGCCTAGCATGTGTTAGACTAGCAAATAGTATCTCCTTTTACTTTTTATTTGTCTTTATATTTTGTAAATTATATTTATTCAGAATAAGAGAAGTAGCAAAAACAGACTATTAGAAAATGGAAACAGACTATTAGTAAATGTATGTTTTCAAAGACTTATAATGAGTCTGGGTTTTGACTCTGTGTTTGAATCATGGCATACCTATATTAAATGAATATGTGTGCACTTGTGCATGCATATATATGTGTGTGTGTTTATATACATACATATAGATATAAATGCACATACACACACCAGATGCATAGAGACACACACAAACACATAATACACATGTATTTATATATGCATGTGTGTGTGTGTGTGTGTGTGTGTGTGTGTGTGTGTATCTCCTATTCATTTCTATTTGCCTCCTTTTTATTGCAACATGGAGCCTGGTCTAATATAGCTGTCCCAAATGTCTTAGTATAGGATTGAATTTTAAGAGTATTAAAGCCTAAACTTGCACTAAAACTTTTGGCAAACTGTAGTATATCAATTTTTTTTTTATATCTTGGAAAATAGATCTTTAAAAGGAATGTAGGGGTAATGGTAATTTAAATGGGAAGCTCTTTCCCATTCTTTAATAGGCCCACATGACCTGCCTTGGTCACATGGAAGATTGAGTCATATGAGTCTGAATCACATAGAACCTGTGATGGAAGGATTTTGATGAATAGGCTGAACAGGAAGGTGGAACAGGAAGAGATGGAGCGTGAACAGAGCTAAGAGGAAATTGGTCAGAGTCTAGTCAGAGTTAGGATGGAAGCAAGTAGGCAAATGGCTAGTGTGAGTGAAAAAGTTTATTTGTAATTTTGTTTAAGGGGGCCTGCTTGTGATTGGTTTAATGGAACTGATTTGTTGGAAGCCTCGCAGGGGGAAAGCTTGGACATGGTGTTCTCTGTATTTTTATTGCGTATAGATTTTTGTTACTGTGATAGATTTGACTTTCTGGTGTCTGAAAAAAATGTTTTGGTTCTGTCTTCCATGTGGAGTGTCTGTTGTATTTCAGAATTCAGAATTACACTGGGATATTCATGGCTGCCCATAGATGCTGTGAATGTCATATTGGTGCTACAAATGGCAACAAAGATGGGATCGTGAAATATCAGACCTCTATTTGGATGCAGGAAGGTCTTGAAGGAAGAAATGGATGTCCCATGGTGGGAGAATTTTCCTTATTCCTCCCTAGCAAGAGAATGGACTACAGGCATAGGACTTTGTGAAAACTACAGAAAGGAGAAGCTGGCAACTTAGGAAGATGTTTGCAGGGAATACCAATAGAACCAGGGAAAGAAATGGCACGGGTGTGTAGGAGAGGCTGGGCCTTGTTAATAGCCTATCGAATTATTTATAAAAGCAGAGACAAACTGATGGAGGAGAAGGCTCAGATGGAAAAGGAGTTAACCGATTTGCAAGAGAAGCTTTCTACTCTGAACATTACTTTTAGAAAGGGAAGCTAAAAAGTAACAGATGGTGGAAGAAAAATCTGTTGCTTTTTGGCTAACAGGAGGAGGTGAAAAATTAACAACAGGAAAGTGAATGCAGTCCTTACACAGGCTGGGCCTGATTGGGGTATAAACATAGGCCAGAAGGCTGTGTGGGAAAAGAATGAAACACTACCAAGGAAGGAGGAGAATCAGGGGGCCCATACAGTGTTTGGGAAGGTACTTGAGGATTTTACTCAGCAGCAGGTCACAGATATTTTGAGCCGGTTCACCCAAAGATTGGGAGAAGCATTGGTATCTTGGATGGTGAAAATCAGTGAAAAAGATAAATTTCCTCAAGAGAATTGAGTGAACACCCAGAAGATTCAGTCAGAATAGATTGACAAGAATTATTTATGCTCTATTGAGAGCAGGGCAAGATTTAGGAAAAATAGATGGCATTTCGACTAATGAGCAATATAAAATGTGTTGAGGAAAGAAGTTTGATGTTAGACTGAGCAGGGAGATAAGAGCAGGCCCTACAGATCTTTCTGAGACTTTGTATTCAAGTTCCTCACACCTGCAGGGAGAATAGGGAGTTGACCAGGCCCCAGTTCAGATTAAAGAAAATATACCTCTAGTGAGAATTATGCAAATTAGAAAATAGAAGACAACCGTGAATGAGGCTATGATAGCAGGTTCATGTACTGCAGAAACATTTCTGACCCTATCTATCCTGCTTCAGGTTATTGTCTCCTTGTTTTTGTCTGTTCACCTTATTTGTCAGATTTGTTTTCTGTAGGTTTAAAAACCTCCACCTGCAGAAACCTGATTGCTTAAGCCAGATGTCACCCCTCTATCCACAACTGTGATGTGTCACCCCTGGACCTGGCCTCGACCAAGCTCCAGATGCCAACTGATTAATTGACCCCTTGAATGGGACCTCTTGGGGCAGGGACAGCTCTATGTCCCTGTTGTATTTCCCAATTCAGAATTGCACTGGGATATTCATGGTTGCTGTGGGCACTATGAATATTGCATTAGTGCTACAGTAGATACTGTTTTCTCTGTACATAGAGATTTTTTTTTATTCTAGCTGTTGTTTTTTATGCAAAAGATTTTAAAAATTTTATATTATCAGAATTCAATTTTTTTAAACAGATGTCTACCATTTCTATAGTAAAATTATACTTAGAGCTAGAATTAGGGTTAGAAACTAGAGTTTCAATTTTAATTATTTTAATGATTAGGAAACTGAGGCACAGATAGTTTGAGTGTCTTCTCCAAGGTCACACAGCTGATGAGTTACTGATCTCAAGGCTCCAAGTTGTCATAGCAAGTATGCTAAATGTTGTACCACCTAGGTTCCTCATTTTTTTTTATCTCAGATACAGGTCTTCAAGGTACTTGCATTCAATTCTATCCTTTTAAGGGAAAAAAAAGTCTGTAAACTTCTACATTTAAAACACATATCCATTTGAAGTTTATTGTAATATTTTTTGTTGTAGATGCAGATCTACCTCTGTTTTTTCTCAAAAGTTGTTTTCCAGATTTACCACCAGTTCTAGTTGATTAAAAACCAAACATTGCCTTACTGTGTTCATGTGTATAAATATTGTCATTTTATTCTACTTGATAAAATTACAATTTTATTTTTATTCATAAGTGTTTTGAATGAAGAAATAAAATTAAAGTATTACTGTGTCAAGAAATATGCTAAGCCCTATGTATATGACAATAAAAGCCAAGACAGTCCTAGCATTCAAGTAGGTTGCTTACTTAGAGGCAAGTAAATGGCATTATAGGTAGAACCCTGTTCCTGGAGCTATGAAGATGTGAGTTCAAATTCAGGCAGACAGATTTGACTAGAAATACCACGATACCTGAATTTGCTCAGTAATATGTAACATTTCTTTAAGCACAGCTTTGAAAAACTCAATACATAAGTAAAGAATTTGACATAAGATATAATATTCTTCAATTACTAGTCTATACCAAAATAATAAACATACCAATAATACATAAATTGTAGCTATAGGGTTATACCAATCAAATATCAACAGTTCAAATGAATGAACATTTATTCAGCTTCTAATTTGTACATACTTATCATTAAAAGAGCCTAGCTGTACACTTGGACTTCCTACCCTATCCAAAAATAGTTCCTAATTTGTCTTGCCTCTAAAATTCCTCTCTGTGACTTGACTGGGGGTATATGGCAAGCACAAAGTTGAACCTACAGATAAATCAGTCTTGGTATTGTTTTTCTCTGTTACCAGAAAGGATTAAGTTGTTCCCTCCTCTCTCCTCTCCTTTCTTCCCACTTCTCTTTTCTCCTCTCCTCTCTTTTTTCTTTCTCTTTTCTCTGCCTCTTTGTCTGAATCCCTCTGTCTCTGAGTCATTCTGACTCTATCTCTCTGACACTATCTTTTTGTCTCCCCCTCTCACACTTAGGTCCCCTTTACTTCATTTGGAATATTTCCCTGGAGCCTTTTCTCTTTTATCTCCACCATTTCTCACCTGTTGACCTCATTGTCAGCTTCTGTCAGTTCAGTCACAATTTTTACAAAGCTCTCACATCTTTCTCCTTTTAGTATGAGGATTTTCTTGGTTTTACTTTTAAAACTTCACTGTATGTTATATTTTAACAACCTCTAGGGAATGCTTAACAAATGGCAGTTCTATCACATTTGTACCATGGAAGGGAATTTGCGAGCCTATGGTACATGGAATATTTTCTTCACCATCAATCTTCATTCTCTGCCAAAGCCTTTGGTCATGTATATAGCTTTGATACTTATTCTTAATGTTTATGCCCCCCCCCCCATAATGGAATGTAATTTTATATTCTTCCATGACACACGTAGAGCTATTCTTCCTTCCAGATTTATTACTTTCTCATTTCAGTTCTCAAAAAAATAGGGGAAAAGGGAACAAGTTTAATTCTTATATTGTTTAATAAGAGATTTTCTGTTGTTTAAAAAAAAATCTTTGATACATACAGTTTATTCAAAGGCTGATCCACTTGCCCTGTATTATTAGACAAAGGAAGAACTTAGTCAGCAACTGTTTATGTGATTTGAAAATGACTTTCATGAAGATTTAACAACTTTTTCCACTTTCTTACAGGCTAAACTCCATCTCACCTGTGGTTCTGTATAGATAAGCACCAATTTATTAGTCCCTGGGCTGAGAACTGTTCACAGAAACAGGTTCAAAGACCCTTACATAAGCATGAAAATGTCCAAAGGAAACTCAGTATTCAAAAAGTCTGTGTCTATGTGCCTAGAGTGAATTGGAGAATTTGATAGATTTATCTGTATAACTCAAGGGAAAGGACAATGTTACCTCATATATTTGAAAATTTGAAATAAGTCTGGAGTTTATTTTGGTTGAAGATTCTATTCCCAATTTTTATTTTAATGTGCCCTGCTGGCTAGGGCAAGAATCCAATCAGTATTTATAAAGAAAATGGAAGAAAACATTAAACAGTCATTGCTCTTCCATTAAGAAGATAATGTGCATTACAATAAATAACTGACATTCATATAGACTCAAATTGTATGTTTAAAGGAATATCAAATATATCTCTGTGTGTATATGTAGTTAATGAATAGAAATGCATGAATAGATATATACGCATTTATTTTATGTTTGAAAGGCTATATAAATATATATATATATATACATGTATATGTAAATATAAATTTAAATATGGATATAGAAAGATTATCGATATACTGCACCATACAATTATGTCACACATAATTGCCTATAAATATATTTAGCTCTAGATATTCAAATATATATTACATATGTTTAAATTGCATACATATTGACATATATTTATATGTGTATATGTGTTTCTATATGTATGCCTATATCAATAGATAGATATAAATTTACTTTTTGTCAGTCAATAGTGAATCATTGGACAAAATTATGTCTGTAGTAATGACAATTGATTAGTTAATCAATAAATGTTTATTAAAAATTTACTATGTACCAGTTATTTTAATAAGTTTGTGTGTCTGTGTGTGTGTTTGTCCTTGACTTCAAGAAGCTTGCATTCAAATGGGAGAGACAACATATATATTAGTCAGCATATACAAGATATATATAGAATAGATAAAAGGCAGCTTAGAGGAGAAGTCATTTGACACTATAGTAATGAGGAAATGCTTGCAAGATTCTTAAATGGAGGCACATAAGGTAAAGAAAACCATGAACCCTTAAGAGGAAGAGATTAGAAAGGAACACATTGTAGACTTGGTGGACTAGTAGTCCAAAAGCACAGGGGCAAGAGATAGAGAAGTGATTAAGGTCTATAAATAGGTCAGGAAGACTGTACTGTAGAATATATGAAATTTGTTAATATGTAAAACTACTAACAGGATAGACAGATGAGTCATCAAGCACCTTTGATGCTCAACATTTTTCAGTACATAAATGATCAGGTTAAACTTAAATTTTAAGAAATTCTCTTTTGAAACTAGGTGGAGAACAAATTGGCATGGGTTAAATCAGATTAACTATAACTGAGTCAGTAAGAATGGAGAGTAAGAGACATATGTAACAGATATTTTGGAAAAACAAATAATAAGGTGACAACTGATTGGGTATACGGTATAAGAAAGAGTAAGAAGTCAAAGATAACCTAGGTTTTCAAAACTTGATGGCTAGGAGGATGGTGGTATCCTTGGCATTAATAAGGAGTCCAAAATACAGGCACATTTATAAAGATAATGAGCACTGTTTGAGATGCCTATGGGACATGCATTTTGAAATGACCATAATGTAAAATGGGGTTGGAATTCAGGAGCCAGATTAGGCTTAGATAAATAAGTCTGAGAGTCATCCAATTAGAAAAGATAATTAAGTTCATCTTAGCTGATGAGATCACCAAGAGAATTGAAGAGAAAAAATATAATAATAAAATAGAATAGAATAGAATTTTGGGGGACACCTACAATTAGTAGGAGTTATATGGTTGAAGATCCAATGACGGAGACTGCTAAAGAGGAGGCAGACAGATAACCAGAGAAGCAAGACAAACCAGTAAAAACACACAACTCTCCCCTTCCCCCACCTAAGATACAGAGATGATCGTATTTAGAAGAAAATAGTCAACTGTATTGAATGCTGATGAAAGGCGAAGAAAGATGAAAGCTATGAAAATAAGGTTTCATAATAAAGAAATAAAAACATAGGTAACTTTGGAAATAGCAGTTTCAGGAAAATGATTTGGTCAAAAGGAAAAAAATGATATAGTTAAGAAGCAAATGAGAGAAAAGTAGAATACTGAGTCTAAGTGACTTTTTAAAGAAATTTTAGCTCAGAGGAAAAGGAAATAAGGATGGGATCTTATTAGGATCAATGGGGGCTTTTGTTTATTTCTGATGTAATTTTTGTTTCACTTTTATTTTCTTTGTTTGATAGAAAAGTCTTGAACGTATTTGTAGACAGGAAGGAAGCAACAGGTAGATAGATTGGGAGAGAGTAAAGATTAGAAAGAGAATGGTGATGGCTTCAGGGGTATACATATAACTGGATTGGTCTTTTCAAGCAGAAGAACAATCTGTCAGTGAGGGAGGAAAGATTGAAGTAATGCAGAGATGTGTCACAGGATTATAATGTTAGGGAGATGAGAAAAAAATGCTCTAGGCAAATGGCCTCTTTTTTTTTGTTCCAGCAAAGTTAGATGGGATCCTCTGTTAACCTTTACATTCACTTTATATTAAAGCCATAAACATATACACATATACATATGTGTGTATGTGTATATTTCTGTGTATAGTCATTTGGAGAGAGTCAACAGAGGGAGGATACTAGCATAAAAATGTGATAAGGAAAGACTCCTTGTGGGAGATCATATTTTAGATGAGACTTGAAGGAATCCAAGAGGCATTGATGAGGAAGGAGAAAATTCCACTTAGAGAGGACATTTACAGAAAATACCCAATTAGGAGATGATGTCATGTACAAGGAACAGAAAGGAGCCCAGTACTACTGCCTAGTGCAGTATGTGGAGGGAAGCAAGATGTAAGAAAAGCAGATAGACAGAGCTCTGTTTACCACTTCCTATGAATAACATTTCCTTCCTTGAGTTTATGATGAAACCAATACTATGAGTTATGCTATTTGCTTTGCTGGAGAAAACCTGTGAGCTATCTTGACATTTAATTGCAATTTTTTCATATGTCTAGTTCTATTTATAGTATAAATGTCAATCTGATAAATGCTAGTTCATCCAATAATGCATTCTTATTTGTTTTGAAACAACACTGTTACTATAAGAATATGAGCAATTGAATTATTGTTTGTAGATTGTCTTAAAACATCTTCTGTTCCTTTCCTGTCAGCCAGTCATCATATTTGCAGAAATGTAATAAGACTACATAGAAAAGTGGACAATTTGTGGCTGTTGTTATTTTTGTTGCTGCTGCTACTGTTATTTCCACTGTTTACACTGGCATGTTCCAAGTAAACACAAAGAATAAGAAAATATGGGTTACTCAGTCAACCATAGAGAAAAGGACAAATGTGAGCAATCATATATTACCAATAATATCTAGTATATAATAATTTGCATCAAATACATCATATGGAAATTACATAATGGGAAAAGAGGGTGTAGTAAGATCATAAAGTATAACAGATAGTTGAATTACTTCATCACGATCTACTAAATGCTTAAATACTGAAAAGAAAATTTCCACCATTTTGGAAAATTTAAACTATGAAACTTACAATCAAAAATTCTATAGTCTATATATGGATCATAATTTGCATTGTTGAAGACAATACAAATTTTTTGAGCTCTTAGAGCCATAGGAAAAAAATTGGCTTCTTGAAGTGCTATGACCCATGAGTTTATACACTATTTACGTGCCTTTTCATTATAAACTTCCTTATATTTATCTAGGCTAGTCATCATGAAACAGATAGAGTCAAACACTATGGCTATATTGTGCTCTATTGACATTATCTTTAAAAAACTTAAAGTCTTCTCCATAACATGGATTTTTGTGGAGGATCTCCTTCTACCTATCATTAGATATGTCATTTGACTTCATTGTTCACTTGAATGCCTTTGAAAGTTTTCTAAGAGCTATTATCATGGCAGAAAACTTGGACATAAGGTGACAATTATACTCTATGGAGTTCAAGAGATGTTATAGAAACTCCTTGGTGGTAAGAGTATTCCCAAAGGTATTCTCAAAAATCTCCATATTGCATTAATGCCTTATATTTCCTATCTCCCTTTTATGTATTATTTAACCTCTTCGAGTGGAGAAATTGTCTTACTTTATGTACCTGCCATATAGTAAATGCTATATAAATGTTTTATCTACCTAGCCATGAGAACTGAAAATGCAAAATTAGTTTGATGTACACTTCCCTGAAATTTTCCAGTAGCTTCTGCATTCACTCTTACTCCCAACTGACCTTGTGCTGGACTACCAACATGACTTCGGGGCATGGGTCACTTGCCCTTTCCTCATCTAGCCATAGAAATATGGACATGTGTTTCAGCATGCAAGTTGTGTGATTTGCTCACAAAAACATTTTCTTTTCTAAACCAGATTTTTCCCATGGGTCATAATTTGTCAACTCTTGAAATCAGCCATTAAGTTGAATGAAATTGCATTGAATAGAGATTAATGTAATGGCTTTTCCTTGAGTTAAAAACTATAATTTTGCAATTAGACTTTGAGAAAATAGGGCTAGACTATACCTCCATTTCAACTTATCTGGGGGTGATATCTATGAGTTATCTTGACATTTAATTGCAATTCTTTCATATGTCTAGTTCTATTTATAGTATAAATGTCAATCTGGTAAATGCTAGTTTACTGCTAGTTGGCAGTGTTTAAGCTCAAGTATATAAACATTGGCAAGTAGGTGGTGAAATGGATAGAATGCTGGACTTGAAGTCAGGAAGACTCATTTTCCAGAGTTCAAATCTGGCTTCGGATATTTACTCTCTGTGTGACCTTGAATAAGTCATATAATTCTGTTTGCCACAGTTCCTTTCCTGCAAAATAAGCTGAAGAAGAAAATGAAATATTCATATGTATCTTTGCCAAGAAAACTCCAAATAAGGTCACAAAAAGTTGAACATGATTGTAAAGACTGAACAGGAAAAGTAAAGAGAATGCTATGACAGTCAAAAAGATGAATGTTATTTACTCTTAAGTCTAGGGTATTCTTGTTCACCTATTTGTTAGATTAAGGGTCTTCTGAATCCCTTCTAATTCATTGATTCTGTAATTCCATAGGACATAGAATTCATCGATTATAGTAATTGTAGATATCATCTTGACCAATGGAAGCTGAAGTCAGCAAAGAAAAAAAAGGATGTTTTATTCTTTGTTCTTCTTAGTTGCATAACAATAAAGTTGACTTTTGCTTTAGAAAACCTCCTCCAAAAACAGGCATACTAATTTACAGCTGGTGGAGCTGGGAATTTATCCAATCATTCTACAAAACAATTTGGAATTATACTAAGAAAAAGACTATAATGACCCTACCATTTGAACCAGGGATCCCACTACTAACATCTTACTCCAAGGCGGTAAGTGATTAAAAAATAGTTCCTATCTGCAAAAAATATTTTTGGTTCAATGTCTTATATTAGCAAAGAACTAAAAACAAAATAGATGCCCATTTTCTGGACAATTGCAAAAAAAATGGTATAAATAAAACATCACTGTGCCATAAGAAATGATGACTATGAGGGATACGGAGAGACAATAAATGCCATATTAACTGATGAATATTGAAGCTAACACAGTTGGAAGACAATACACACAATGACTAAACCTGTTTAGATGGCTATACCAGTAACAATAGATAACTGCAATAACATAAAAACTAGCTAAATTTTGTGAAATCATAATTGAAAAAATCTCCTTTATTCCCTTCTTCCCAGAAGTGAGGGACCATTAATGTAGAGCATTGTTATCTTAAGCAGTTGCTGAACTGATTCCCTATTGCCTTTTAAAAAAGAGTTATCTTCTATGAGAACTTTGGATATAGACTGAGGAAGACGTGTGTATGTGTGCATGTGTGCGTGTGTGTGTGTCTTTATGTGTAAATATAGATAAGATAAATACAAGCTATGTCAAAAATTCTTTTAAAAAAGTGGTAAAACTTTCCTTTTCCCTTCATATGATCTTTATTAATGATTCCTTCGATATCAGTTGCAGTCAGGTTGACACTGCTGCAAGGTGCAATGACATATCTTATCCTTTAGTTTTCACAATATAACGATGAGAAATAAAACATTTAATTGCTAATATGTTTATCCCCCTTTTGTGGGGGCAAAAAATTTACTCTCTGCTATGTTGTCCATATGTTAGAAATATTTTCATCTGAGCTATCTTTAAAATTATTTCCCAAATGTTATTAACTTTTTATTGTCTAAAGTTTGAATTTCTTGGTCAACTTGAAGTGATCATCTTGACACCTTCCTCTTCTCTAATAATTAATATGTATATATTGCTTCAAAATTTAAAATTTATATCTATATGTACACACACATATATAATCATTAAATCATCACAATGGGTATAATTGTCCTCTTGGAACAGATGAAGAAAATGAATATCCAAGATCATTAGTGCCTTGATGACATAAATATTGAGTGTTGGATGAGGTATTGAGTGCATATCTTCCCCAACTTTTAATTTATTACTCTTTGTTCTATGTTGGGTTGCCTCAGTAAATGTTATTTGCAGTTGTAATGGTAATAGTAAATATTAGTAGTCAGACCACTTGATTTTGCAGAAGAGGAAACTAAGGACCCTAGAAATTCTTTGACTTAGTTCATATCATAAGGGAGTAATTGGTGAAACCCGGATTTGACCCCAGGTCTTGTTATGTCTAGTTTAATACTGCAAATTCAGCCCTCCTTCCCCTGAATGAAAGTGCCTCTGTCTCATTTTCAATTACTATCTAGATCATCTATCTTATTTTTGATCTCTCACCAAGCTCGTTGAAGACTCATTTTCCTCTCAAATGCATTTCAATTTTTTATGAAGCAATGCTGCATGCAATGTTGTCATCTTCCTCCCAATATTCTGCAAATGAGCTTTTACCCTAATTTAATGTTGGTTATAGCCTCCAAGGCATATCACTCCACTAGTGAAGAAGATTAAATGGCTCTTGGCTGAGGTAACTTCTGAGTTGTTTTGGTCTGTCAATACTTAAATTTCCCTAGAAAAGCTGAGTCAAGGTCCTTGCTTTTAAGCATTTCTGAGTTTGGGGAGCCCACAGACTTAGACAGTCAAGTTGAGTTGGTGCTGCTATGAATTACACTGTGTTTTGTTCTGCATGTGGATCTGTATTCACACACGCATACACACATACATATATGTACAAGATACATATATATATATATATATATATACATATGGATATTGGTATGTGTGTATCTATACCTGTGTATAAATGTGTATAAATAAATATACACACATACACATACACACATACATATATTAGTTGAGTGATTTCAATTTAGTTTGATTTTGGCTTATTTAGATTTTTGTTCTTATGACCTTATGCTCAAACTTCCCAAGTAACAAAAAGGATATTAAAAACCACATAATCCCACCTAATTTTTACAAATGAAGGCTAAAAAAAGACTTAGAAAAGAAATTGACTTTCCAAATGTCATGTAGCTAGAAAGTAGCAGACCTTCTTCCTTTCAATCTAGTGTTTTTCCCATTGTGTACTACTAACCTGAATGGCAAAGAACTTCCAATTTACTCTAGATGATGATAGGTTGTAAAGATGGAGGATTTTGTTTCCTTTTAAGAGAAGTTTGTGCTTGGGGGAATTCCCCAAAAACTATCTTTTGAGTACTGAAAAGACAATCTTCTGTAAAAGATATTAGGCTTTTAGTGTTTGATTTTTAGAGAGAACAAAGAATAATGAGTAGAAATTATAGAAGCAAATTTAGATATACACCATTCTTGATGCCTTAAGTACATATAGCACTACATTGGAGGTTTTCAAGCTAAGCCATAATACCTATTTCTCAGATATATTGCAGAGGGAATTTGATTTTACAGTCATTATGGGTTATATAACTGAGATGATATAACTAAGCATTCTTTTTTTTAAATAAATTTATTTATTTAACTTTTTACATTCATTTTCACAAGATTTTGGGTTCCAAAATTTTCTCCCCATTTG
>CM053773.1:5165236-5238426 GCA_028658325.1 Potorous gilbertii
GATATTGACCCGTTTTTCATGCTTTTCTTGCATCTCTCTCATTTCTTTTCCCAGTTTTTCCTCCACCTGTCTAACTTGATTTTCAAAATTCTTTTTGAGCTCCTCCATGGCCTGAGCCCATGGGGTATCTACTTCAGATATTTGGGATACAGAGGCTTTGACTCCTATGTCTTTACCTGATGGTAAGCAGATCTCTTCGTCGTCGTCAGAGAGGAATGGCGGAATCATCTTCTCAAGAAAATAACCTTCTATGATCTTAGATTTTTCCCTTTTCTGGGCATTTTCCCAGCCAGTTACTTAACTTCCGAGAGTCCTCTCCACCCCTGGCCTACATCTGCCCAGCTAGTGCTTGGGGTCTGAGATTCAAATACTCCCAGCCAGTTATTTGTCTTCTGAGAGTCCTCTTCACTCCTGGCCTGGGTCTGCCCAGCTAGTGCTTGGGGTCTGAGATTCAAATGCTGCTCCCCAGCCTCAGGGCTTTTGGAGGCAGGCCTGACTGCTATTCAATGAGAGCTTATCTGCTGGTGGTCAGGTGAGGGCAGGGCCGCCTCCCAGGACCAGTTCCCTCAGGGGGTTTATGCAGATACCTTTTGTAATGGAGTGGCTGTAGAGTTCCTGCCTTCTCTCGGAGCCTCTGGACTCTGCTGCCTCTGCCTGTGCCGCAGGGGCTGCCTTTGGAGGGTGTCTGAGTCCTGGAAATACCCTGCTCCCCTCTCAGCCCGTCTGTCTCACTGACCCGTGCGTCTATGGGTGGAGGGACCTTTGCAGCTGCTGGAGATTCTGTCCCTGAAGCCTGCTTGGATCTGCTCACTCCTCTCAGTGCTGCGCGGCTGGGGCAAGGCAGGGGAGGGCTCAGCAGGGCAGGGCTCCACTCCCGTACGGGGTGCGATGGACCTTTGGGATCGGTTTTTCAGGGCTCTCTGCAACGGAAATCTCCTTCACTGTGTTGCTGCGTGGCTTCCACTGTTCCAGAATTTGTCAGGAGTTCTTTTTAGAGGAAATCCATGGGCTGTGGGTTCAGAGCTAGAAAATGTGAGTCTTTCTCCTCCGCCATCTTGGCTCTGCCCCTCCGAGATTCAGCATTCTTAAACATGGAGTGGTATATGCTTGGGTGATGTCAGACTGGAGGGTATATCTATCTATTTGTTGTCTTGTGGTCATGTGGAAGAGTAACTTATGGGAAAGAAAAGTAAATGATGGACCCAAAGATTTTTCTTTGAGGAAGAATCAGTGTCTATGTTGACATCTCTTTATATTAGCGCAGGAGTTGGGATGGAAAAATAGAATTTCATGATAAATATCAAACTCATTGAAGAAGGAATAGGAAAAACCTTGAGATCTGTAGAGAATGACCACCAGAATTTTAGTTGGGTTGTAGATATGAATAACATGAACCTCAAAGGAAAAATGTTTGAGAAGATACCTTCCCTCTCTTCTTTTATGCAAGTAGTGATCCATGGATCTGGAACACTGAATACAGTTTCAGATTTTTTTTTCTTTCAATATCTAATCTTGTATAGTCTTAGATGTTTTCCCTCTATTTTATATTAAACACACAAAAACATTTAATGACTAGGTCTCTTAGAAAGGGAAGAAAAGGAATACAGGGAAAAATCAAGATAATAATAAAAATCAACAAAATCTATTCAAAGAAATTTTTTTTTATTTTTCATTTAATAGGAGAAGCATACAGTACATACTACACTCCTTCATTGTGAATGCTCTTTTCCTCTTCTGCTTTGAAAGCGGAAATACTCACCTTAAATTAATATTAAATTCTGAATTCTGAAAGAACATTCAGAAATAAAAAAAGAAAGACTAAAAATAAGTTCAAAATATATAAAAAAAGTCTGTGGAAGAGATGTCCTTGAAATTCTGTCTTGAAGGTTGAATAAAAACTGAAAGGGTGGAACTTGGGGAAAAAGGAATTCTTTGTAGAGAATATATTGTGGCCTAAAAACAGGGAGGAAGGAAGAACTTCAAGGAAGAAGAGAGGCTGAAATATAATTTTTATAATAAATAGTAAGTTACCATTGGAAAGGTATTTAGGGAACAACTATTAAAGATACTTTAATTGTAGGTGACTGAATTTAAAATGTAAATTAGAACTCTTCTCTGAGTGGGAAGCTTGTTGCTAACTTGGAGGGAAAGTTGAGCCAACACACCACTGCCAGTAGTGGAGCAGAAAAGGAGTGGGGAACTTTCAGAGATTTTATGTATAGCACAGAATTTGCTCATCTTTGTCAGAACACTTGCAAATGCTAAGACAGGTTTCATTAAAATGATGGGGAAATTCAGAAACTGCTAAATGAAAAGCGAGAACTCCACAGGGTTTACCAGCAGGATAGTTCATCCATATCTAAGAAGACAGCATTTAATTCCATCAAAAACAAAGTACAAGCAAAGCTCAGAGAGATGAAGGATTCTTGGGTTTGTAAGAAAGTAGATGCTGATAACAATTCAAAATGCTTTTATGATGCCTTGAAGGCTCTTTATACATCTATGGTGAATCACAACTACTCAGTCCTGACAGAATCACATTGGTTAGTGGTAAGGATATGATGCTAGAGACCTCGGCTGAAAACTTCCATAGTGTTCTCAAGAAAATTATTTGGTAAGTAAGAGAGAAAGAGAATGTTGTTATTGTTGCTATTCTGGTTGTTATTATTTAAAGAAATTAACTTTTTCTTCTAAGGCTGATTTACAGGTTGTCACAGAATCAAGTATGATGAGAACTATGATAAATATAACTATCAAGAAAAATACAGTTTATTTAAAGGAGACTCAAAATGACTTGACACCAGCATGAAGCATGGGCAATTTGTTCAGTATAACTTTAGCATTCTATATAACACTTTTATCAATAAAAAGATACTGTTGGACTTTAAAAAGATACTTATAAAAAGTTTTGAAATGTTTTTCTTTCAAAAATTTATTATTCTATTATTAATGTTGAGGAGGAGGAGGAGGAGGAGGAAGAGGAGGAAATACAGTATAATAATGAATTTTGAATTGGTAGAGATCTTATATATCTAGCTTAATAACTTATTTTAGAGTGAGGACATTGAGACCCACAGAATTTTTTATGCCAAGTCCTACAAGAGATCTTAAAATACATCTAAATCCCATCATTTTATAGGTAAAGTAACTGAGATCCATCAATGTTAATAAATAAAACAAACTAAAACTTTCCCAAATTCACACAGTTCTTAAGTGAAAGTGGCAGGATTTAAAATTTGGTTCTTTGACTCTGAAGAAAAAGAAAAGAATATGTATGTATTCAGCACAATTTTAGAAAAAGCTTACTTCATAGCTATATCAGCAGAGAAAATGTATAAAAAAGGGTCTGATATTTTCATAAAATGTTTAAAATTGCTTTAACCAAATATGGAACATCTGCATAAAATAATAATAGTGTTTCATCACAGATATAATAAAACTGCAGCACTCTATATATTATGGCAAAATGACAAATTCATATTGTAAATGCATTCCAGTAAAAATGATCTAGAATTTAAAACAGGCTTTATTACAAAGATGAAATAATAACTTTGAACACCCTTATAAAAGGAAATGTGAAGGAGATAAAACCATTAATTTATCCTTACTTGCTCTCAATATGCTATAGTAAGAATTATGATAATTTATGATAACAACCCAAATTATTTTTTGTTTCTGAGATGGTTTTAGAAGTTTTGCATTTGTTTTCCACAAATCATTTAACCTGTTTTACATTAGTAATTTTATTTCTAAAATTAAGATAATACCTTGCCATTCCTACATCACAGAAAATGCTCCAAAGAATCCACATTATAAACTATATGCTAATATAATATATGAAACAAATAATAATCACATTTTATGCAGACAAAATAATTTTAAAATGATATTCTCTGCCCCTATCTCTTGGGACAGAGCCAACATGGTGGAGTAGAAAGACATACAAATGCAGGCTCTCCCCACATAGCCCATAAAATACCTATAGTGAGGGACTCTCAACAAATTTTGGAGCAGCACAAGTGGAGAACAGGAGTGGAGGAGATTTGCAGCCCAGGATGACCTGAAAGACCCACAGGAAACATCTGTTGCAGCAGACACTGAGCGGAGCGCAGCCTTGGCCTCGCAGCACCCTCTGAGATGGAATCTCCACTTGAGGAATCCCCAGTCCCAGCAGCTGCGGGTTCGCAGATCCCTCAACCCACAGGCATCAAAGGTTAGTGACAGGGTTTTTTTCAGCTGGCCTGGAAAGAAGAGGAAACTTCCCATAGCTCCAGCCTCAGGCAATGGCATCAGAAGCCACATTGGGCAGGCAGCAGCTGTGCCCACAGCAGCCAGCATCCATTGTTTGATCATAAAATCTCCTGGGGGCACTGAGGAGTTAATTATCACCTCTGCCTTGTGTAGAGGCCCTGAGGGAGCTGGTCTTTGTCTCGAACTGAATGGCGGCGCTGACCCCACAGCTTGACTGAATCGAAGCCCCCCAGTGCTGGCTTAGCAGAACTGGAGGCCCGGTGGCTGTGGAGAGGTAACTGCTAAGATTCTAGGCACAAAAATCTCTTTCTGCTCCCAGACCAGTGTACATGCTTGATTGTGCCACTTTGGAGGTACAATATACTCTCTAGGTTCATTCTGCTAACCCCTGACCCAAATTTCAGGTTGTTCCACCATATGACTGATCCTTGGAATAACCCTGAGAGATTTGACTGTGTGGGGAGCCTGTGTGTATGTGATGATTTTAGCACTTTTGATTCATGTGCCCTCCATCAATACTTTTCATTTATTGTCAGCTAGTCAAAATTATAAATGTTGTACATTCTCTCTGTGGTAAGAAGAGATGTTGCTACAGCAATCCTTCCAAAAGTCTAGGACACACTCTTCTACAATTACTTGAAAGATAATCAAAGAAAATGCACACAGACTAAAAGTTTGGGCTCTTCCTCCATACTTCCACTGTTTTCTACTCATACCAGAAGTCTACCACCTCAAAGCACTCCAATAGTTTGACTACTTTCTTCCTTAAATTTCTTCTGTGGTCTGAAGAGCCCCAGAGGATGTTTCTTTCAATCAATCCTAAGAAATTTCAATTAACCACATACCTCAATTTTTCCAAAATGATTACTAATTTATAACACTAACTTTTTTTTAATTTACTAAGGATATCTAGGAATTATTTGCATATTTGATTCATTCTTAACTGATAAAGATATCAAAGTGAATAATACTATGTCAGTTTCATTAATTGTGGTTAAAAGCTATGGAATACTGTCTTACTGTTACAATTAAAAACTTAATTTTGAGAATTTTGCAATAGAAAGGAGGAAAGTAGGATGGTTTGCAAGGCAAAACTAGAAAAGTAACTCAGGAGTTATCCGATGGAATTTACCTCATTTTCTATATAATAATTTGCTATCTGAAGAGCAGCTTGGCATGGTGGAGAAAACTGGCCTCTGAACTGAAAGAAAACTGAGTTCAAGTCTAACACCCACCACACATGACTGGATAATCCTAGGTAAATCATTGACCTTTATGTGCTCCCTGGCAATTCTTTAAGAGAATAAGATGCAGAAAAACAAAAGATGACTTGCATTGGGAGGGGAAGTTATTCAGTGTGAGCTTCTTAAACGGATAATTGAAAAGTTTGGTAAACAAAATAAAACAAAGAGAACAAAAAATAACCCCAAAGATTAGTGAATTCAAGTGAAATGTCTCAGAGTAGGAAGACAGAATTGCATCTCGAACACAACTGAGTCCCTCTGACATTAAATCCATTAATTGTTTCATTATACCAAAATGAATATTCACTGACTACAAAAGAAGAAAATGAAGAAACCTAGTATCCTCATCCTTATTTCTGAGAAGGAGAAGAAAGAGGTGAAGAGGAGAGGAAGGAGAAGAAGAAGAAGAAGAAGAAGAAGAAGAAGAAGAAGAAGAAGAAGAAGAAGAAGAAGAAGAAGAAGAAGAAGAAGAAGAAGAAGAAGGAGAAGGTAAAGGAGAAGGAGCAGGGGGAGGAGAAGAAAAAGAAGGAGGAGGAGGAGTGAAAGAAGAAGGAAGAGGAGAAGCAGGAGAAGGAAAGGGAAAAAGGAGGGGTAAGAAGAACAAAAAGAAGGAGGGAGGAAATTAAGAGAGTAATAAGAAAAACTTAAGCTTAAAAGTGTTTTCACCTTGAAGACTGTCAAAAGTGTGCAATTAAAAAAATCAATGTTGAATGTGAAATTTTCAAATCATTCACATGTACTCAACATAGTACAAGCATGTACATTATAAAACTAGTAGTTTTAAAGTTCTTAATCTGGGGTATACACATTTTTAAAAAAACTGATAATCCTATTTCAATATATCTTTTGATAATCTCATCTCAATATAACTTTAAAACCCTAAATATTTTACTTTCTGCATCTAGAAAACATTGTTCTAAGATTCTGCGGGCTCTAACATGCACATGTATACATAAACACATACAACATAATCATATCAGATTAAGAACTCCTGATATAGTGAGTGGAGCTCTCAGAATTTTTCCATGAAAAAATAGGTACAAATCCCATATACAACACTTTCTATATGAATTTAAATGTGTCATTTTACTTCCATAAGAGTCAGTTTTTGCATCTGTCATGATAACTCACAGGATATTTATGAGAAGAAACTAAAATTGAAACTGTACTGCAAATTTTAAATCACTATATAAATGTTGGACTAGATATTATACAAAGATGCAACAGTATAAAGAAAAATGCAAAACCAGCTATAATGTCAAGAAGTTACTATTTAATTTTATTATAAAAACAATAATAAAAATAAAAATGAAGGGTGAAGCCAAGATGGCGGACAAGAAGGATTGTGTAGAAGGATGGAGTGGAAGTAGTTCTACCCCAATAGGCCATAAAATACTTGTAAAAAATGACCCCAGACAAATTCTAGAGAACCAGAAACCAAAAAAAGACAGAGTGAAAAAGATTTCTAAAGCAGACAGACCAGAAGACCAACAGCAAAGGTCTATTGCACTGGGATCAGAGCAGTGCACAGCTCAGCCTTGCCAGCAAGGACAGGACTGGAGCAGGCTTTAAGGCTTGGAATCATGGGTAGCAGCTGTGATTCTCAGAGTTCTTGACTCACAAATGCCAAAGACAGCTTCAAAGGTCAGTACGACAGTTCTTTCACCTGGATGAGAAGGAAGTGCAGTCTGGCCCCTGCAGTCACCCCAGAGTGGCAGCAGTCACTTTTCAAATCCTCAGGCCAAAAGACCGTGGGGGAATCCAGTGACTGATGTGGGTCTCAGTCTTGAGTGGCATTGCTGGCCTGAGGAGTAGGAGGACTAGCTGGTGGAACTGGTGGAGGCTCTGGAGAGGAAATCCTGTTTTATGACCAGAGTGAATTTTAAGAATTGAAAATACATAAATTATATATGTAAAAAATTAGAAAATAAAAATAATGATGAATATAATAAATTTATAAAAAGTTTTGAGATGAATATCATCCTATAACCTAGTTCCATGTTTTCTTTAAAGGAAAAAGAGAGTCATTGCTTCAACTCATTTCTCTTTGACAGACAAGAATAAAATAATTCAAATGCATTATTGGTTTCCTCCTGAGAGAGCTTCAATGAATACTCGGGGAATGAAAGACAGTGACAGTGAAGCTTTAGTCCAAGGTTTCTATGTCTTCTTGCTAATCTCTATAAACTCTTGTATGTTAAGTATAATGAAAACCTACAGCTACATAACCTTCCTTTCATAACAAAGCACAAGAGGAGAAAAAAAAGATAAAAATCAGAAAAGGAGTAAAATGGCACTTTGGATGAGAAGATGTACAACCGTTATCACTCTTCAAAGAATCTGGCAATTGTTTTGGAAATGTGTCTTGTTGGCATAACCTTTTCCTCCCTCCCCATGAACATTTAATTGTTCTATTCTACAGCTTGAGTTCTCTGGAGACAAATCTGGATAAATATCAGACCATCTAGATTTCCCAGGGCAGTCCTGTTTGCCCATTGTATGGTCAATAAAAGATGATTCAGTAAACCTAGAAACACAAAAAGGAAGGGCTTTAACCCCTTTCTGTTTCAGTTTTGAAGACAGTAGCAACTGTTCTATTAAGACATGAGTATGTGGGGGGAGGGGAATTATATATGTTCTTAAGAACTCTGTGTGTCAATATAAGCTAGAAAATGCAGAATGACAAGTGTATTATTTAGTTACTGACTATTACTGTCATTCTCCAAAGTATATTTTGTAGATTATAACATAAAATATAAAAAAGGAAAGGCCCCTGGATTTATCCCACATAGAATGAGATGATTCAACTTCCTCCAAGACATGGGCAGAAAAATTGTGTTCTTTTTTCTATGAAATTTCTTAGGGCATGTTTTTGCACACCAACAGAACTGAAATAGAGGAAGCAGCTACAGTATTTTGTAAAATTCAATTTAGCTAAACAAGTATGTATCCAAAGCACTTAGTGGGAGTTTAAGACTGCTATGAACATATTGTTATGCAAATAATTAGTCAAATTAAACAGTTCCTACTCCATAGGGCATAAACTACCATCTACCCCCTAATCTCCATCAAAAAAGAACATGGAAATAACTTCCTTATTTGTTATTCTAGTTGGAGTCACTTCTGTCAATCTCTAATATAACTTCAGAGAGTTTCCTTCAATAGGTCTTTATTTTATCCTTTGTCTGTAGACAAGCACATTTCATTTATAAGAAATATTTGCTATCATAGTAATTGTCATTAAAAGACAAAACATTGAGATCTAAAATCTTGAAGAATAAGAAGGAAGGAAAGAAGGAAGGAAGGAAGAAATAATAACTTCAAGATCTAAGGTTATTAGGTGCTTTATATACTTTTGTTCATTTGATCCTCTCAACAATCTTATAAGGTAGTTGATGTTATCTCTTCCAAATTAGGAAATTAAAACAGTGAATTTAAGTAATTTGCTAATAGTTACACAGTCAATTGTAAGAGGTATTCAAGTATATTCAAATATACATTTCTCATGACTACTGACTTTGAATCTGTTGAACTCCCTAGAGATCACAGTGTGGTTGAAATTTAAGATTAAAATGATTTTCTCAAGTTTCTTTTTTAGGTTCCTAGTTATGGACCTCCTGAATTGGCTGATGGGGAAGATGAACTATAAGTAATCCTCTGTCTACTTGGTTAACAACCCCCACCCCCTATATGTGTGAACATTTTCTAATATATGCTATCACTCTCTATAGATTATCGAACTATTAATTCAATTCATTCAGCAAGCATCTATTGAACATCTGGTTCATTTCACAAGCATTTATTAAACATCTCCTATGGGGCAGCTAAGTGGTGGCATTGGATAGAGTACCAGTGCAGGAGTCAGGAGGACCTGAGTTCAAATCTCACTTCAGACACTTGACATTCACTAGCTGTGTGATGTTGGACAGGTCACTTAACCTCAATTGCTTCATCCTGCGTCATCTCCAGTCATCCTGATGAATATCTGGTTACTGGTCTCTGGAGGAGAAGTGAGGCTAGTAACCTGCACAGCCCTCCTTCACTCAAAACAAAGTCAAGTGCAAGTCATGTCATTATTTCTCTGGTGGCATGATTTTCTTCGGCAATGAAGGATGAACATACACAAAAACATCTCCTAGGCTGTAGGACCTATAGTTGGCATGGGTTATACAAAGTTGAAAAATACAGTTTTTGAAGGAACTTATGTTTTATTTGGGGAGGGGAATGACAATGATAGGAAATTAAATATAAAATTGTGCAAAATACATGAAAAGTAATTCATGAGAGTGGTCATCCATAACTAGGGGAATCAAGGTAGATAGGTATGAAGTAGATGGAGCTATTTAAGAAAACCTCATAAGAAAAGAATTCTATAATACAAAAGTGAGGATGGAGTGGCTCTCAAGTATAATGGGAGAGATCAGAGGATTAGGCAATCATTTTGATGACCCTTCCACATCAACTACATGAGGCATCTTATTGAAAATATATGAAAGGCACCTTTCACGGAGGTCAGATTCTGTACTGACTCTTACTAGCTGGGTCTTAGAGACTAGTGATATAGGCTCAAGAGGATTAACTCCTATCAGAAGATAACTCATGCCATCCACTCCACAATAACACAAACCCATTCAATGACTTTCTTTTTTCTTTCCCTATGTTTTCTCTTGCTTTAGCTTCCATATAAGGGTTTAATAAAGGTTGCAGTGGGATTTCTCCCCTATCTGTAACTCCCGCAAAAAATAGTGGCAAAGAGAAGCACATGGCAGCCTACCTGAGTTTGTACATGTGTCCAGAAAGGTGTATTATTGAATCTCGAGTATCCAGATTTATTTCCATTTTTCTGTTTGCATCTTGAATGCAGATGGAATATTAGTAATCCAAAATGAATATATATCACCTTGCTGATTACATCATTGGAATTTCTGAGGTCCAGTGAAAGTTTTATAAGCCCCAAAATGTGAGAATTCTCAATAGCATGTGATATGGAAGAGGAAGGAGACTATCTTACAGTTGGAAGACTATAGTCAGGGAATGGGACAGGGAGTTGGGCTGGGGCAGAATATCTAGACTTATCCAGTTGTAATGATGCTACTGTGATTTGCTTAGATAGTAAATGGCATTTATAGCACTTTGAGTCTACTTCCAAATTGTTTTTCAGAATGATTGGAGTAATTCACAGCTTCACCAATACTGCCTTAGTATCCTAATGTTTACACATCTCTTTCAACATTTGTCATTTCCATTTTCTATCATGTTAGCAATTTTATACATCTGAGGAAGTGTCTCAGAATTATTTTAGTTTACTTTTCTCTGATCAATAATAATTTAGAACATTTTTCACATGACTAATGATAGCTTTGATTTCTTCATCTTTCATTTCTTCATAGTATAGTTTACTATATATTTGAGAAATGATGCCTTTATCAAAGAAACTTGTTGTAAATATTTTTCTTCACTTTGCTCCTTTCCTTCTAGTATTTTCTGTATTGATCTTGATTCTTGTGAATTTCTTTTTAATTTAATATGATGAAAATTATCCATTCTACATCCTGTAAGTCACTTCATCTCATTTTTGGTCAGCATTCATAGATTTGACTTGTAAGTCATTCCATGTTCTCTTAATTTGACTATGGTATCACTATGGTATCATTATGGTGTCTAAATTATGTAACCCACTATGATATCTGATTGCATTTTATGAGTATTTATCCCATTCACATTCACAGTTATGATTACTCACTCTGTATTTTCCTCCATCCAACTTTGTTCCCTTGTTTATTCTTCTTTCTCCTTTAGCTCTGTCCATTTGTAAATGTATCTTACTTCTGGTCACCACTTTCCCCCATTCTCCTGTTTCTTCTATCAGTCTTTTCCCCTTGTAACAACCCCTTCACTTTGTACATCCCTATAGGGCAAGATGGATGTCGATATCCAACTGAATGTCTATGCTATTCTTTCTTTGAGACAATTCCAACAAGAGTAAGGTTCAAGAATTGCCCTCCCCTTCCCTCACTCTGTAAAATTTCTTTCATTCCTCTTTTATGTGAGGCAATTTATCCCATTCTGTCTCTCTCTTCTCCCTTCTCCCAGTGCAATGCTCTTCCTCACACCTTAATTTTATTTTATTTTTTGGATATCATCTCATAACAGTCAACTCATATCTATTCCCTTTGTCTATGTGTATGCCTTCTAATTGCCCTCTTAATGATAAAGTTCTTAGGAATTTCATGTATCTTTCATGTAGGAATATAACCAGTTTAACTTTATTGATTCTCTTGTGATTTCTCTTTCCTGTTTCCCTTCTTATGGTCTCTTGAGTCTTGTATTTGAAAGTCACTTTTTCTATGTAGCTCTGGTCTTTTCATCAGGAATGCCAGAAAGTGCTCTATTTCATTAAATATCTTTTTTTTTTTTTACCGTAAGATTAATTCTTGGTTTTGTCAGGTGGGCATTTCTTGGTTGCAATTCTAAATCCTTTGCCTTTTGGGATATTATATTCCAACTCCTCTGATCCTTTAATGTAAAAGGTGCTAAAAATTTTATAATTCTGACTGTTGTTAAATTGGTTCTTTCTGGTTTCTTTGAATATTTTCTCCTTTACCTAGGAGCTCTGGAATTTGGTTATAACATTCCTGGTTAATTTCTTTTTAGGATCTCTTTCTGGAGGTGATTGGTGGATTCTTTTCATTTCCTTTTTACCCTCTGATTATAGTATATCAGGGCAGTTTTCCTTTATAATTTATTTAAAAAGTGATATCTCGGATCTTTTTTTTCAAGTAGTTCACTTATTCTCAAGGTATTTTTTCAAGTCAGTCATTTTTCTGTTGAAATATTTCACATTTTCTTCTATTTTTTCCATTTTTATTTCATTTTATTATTTCTTGACATCTCATGGAGTTATTAGCTTCCACTTGCCCAATTCTAATCTTTTTTTTAAATTTGCAATGCAACTTTGTTAAGATATGAATGAAAAAGGAATGGGAATGACAATAGCAAATATGATTCACCACTGAATATTGTGATGGGACTACAGCAGTCTTATATTTGAAACTCAAGGGGATATAACTGCAGTCCAAAACAGCTAAATATGCAGGTCCAAAATATGAATTATATATTCTTTAAACTGCCAAATTCACTCTGAAGACCATTCATTTCCTTCAGCATTCCAAAGATTAAGCACATCTTCTGCTTAGCTATATACTAAAGTGCCAAATATGCTACACCACTGACATCACAGGACAGTTACTTATAAAACTAGACCTCTGATGCTGGGCTCTAGCTTCATTCCTTTATAGGTCATTAACTTCATAAGAGAGCACAGTTGTTAGAGCAATCTGTAAGTCCTGCTCATGATGTGTGACCAGTGCTGGATCCATGACAACCACTGGAGATGCAAGAGCAGACATGGCAGCAAACTCTAAATTAGGGTCTTCAATAAGTTTTCTAGCAAGTCAAGAGAAGGGTTTCTCAAAGTTGTAGCTACTTTTGCTTGAGATGTCATGTTACTGGAGATTCTTCTTCCTTTGGAAGACAATTGATTTTACCTTGACTTTTCTGTCCTTAATATTCACTTTGTTGCCACATAACACTATAGGGATATTTTCACATACTTGTACCAGATCTCTATGCCAGTTAGGTACATTCTTATAAGTAACTCTTCTGACTTTGTGTTTTGATCTTCACTGTTACCACAGTAACTTTTTATGGTCATTTTGTTGTTGTTGCTATTGTTTGCCCCTTTTTTTCCAGCGTATTTCTTGACTTTTAATTTTATGCTCAAGTTGGACTCTGCTCTCACAGTGAAGGGGGTTACTATCATAGTCTTCACGTTTCTCATATTGGTGCTTTCAAAGCTAGTTCTAGGTGTCTGCAAGTTTTCAGTTTCTTACAAGGTTGTAATATTTAAGCAGAGTTGTGCCCTCTGTTCTCCTGATCTGTATACTCTGGTCTCTGAATGGTCACAAACACACTTCTCTTCCCTGGAACTGTACCAGATTCCTGTTCCTATTGGTACTCTTTCTCATCTTTGGACTTCAACCTGAAACCCTGTGTGTACAATTCAACAGAATCCTGAATCCTATTCCAACAACTAGTGAAGCATCCCCTGTAATCTCTTTCTGAACAAACACCTAACTCCCTTATGATTTGTGATCTGAGATCTCTAGAAACCACTGTTGCTGATTCAATCTGCCCCTCTCCCCCTCAAAATTCCTACTTCTGGCTTGCTGGACATGGTGTACCCTGACTCAACCTGTGATTACTCTCATCCCAGTGAAACAAACCTTTCCTCACTTCCTTCTAAGTTATCTTGTACTGAATTTTTTTTCACCCAGTCCTTTTTTTTTGTGCTTCTTCCTCTTCAGAATTCATTTTGAGTTAATATTTTTAATATTGTTTTGAAAATAATTTGGCAGAGCTCCCATGAATTCCTGCCTTTACTCTACCATTTAGGCTCTTCTTTATCCCATTTCCACATGATCTTGCAATTATGCACCTAATCTTCAATATGTTTTTAGTATATAATAGATTAAAATATGAACTTTTCAGGGACTTTTAACAGAGTATTCTTGAAGACTCCAAATTCCTTAAGAAAAGGCTAGACGCATTTAATTTCAGGTGTGGAATTTTGCATACCATGACAATTGAATAGCAAATGTGACCTAGTAGTGCCCTGGGCATGATTCTTTCAGATAACTTTCAGGTTAGCCCTCATATTCATCTGATTTAAATAATTAAATGAGAAATATGCAAAATAGTACCTCTGTTAATATTTCTCTATTAATAAAGTTATAACATATTTGGCAAACAGAGATTTAACCTAGAAAGTTAACACCTTAAAGGAGAGGGAGTGCTTCCTCTATCAGACCGTACCATTTACACATCCCGTTATCCTGAGGAGCCTCGCATAATTCCATTTTCCCTGGAAAATTTATGAAACAAAGGACCAGGGATTTTTTGGGGGGATTATTTTTGGGATTTATGGGGGATTAGTTCTGTGATTTTCCTCCCCAAGATCCCAATGATTAACCCACATGCCTTTAACTTTGTTTGCTCAAAGTGAGGAAAAATCAACCACTAATTATTGCCCAGTTAGTTATAAAATATAATATTGAAAGATTATCTTCTCTACTTTCCATTGCTTTCAATGGAGTTTGCTCTCATATTGCATTTGATTATATATATATATATATATAAATAATATATATTGCATATTAATATATGTGCACATATATGTGTATGTCTACATACATATGCAAGTATATATACATACAAGGGTGTGTATATGTATACATATATGTATATGCATATATGTATGTGTACATATACATGTATACATATAATATATATTTAATTTCCTAAATATAAGTTTTCTCACAATAGGACCAAATAGAGCACCCAGGATTGACTCTCCAAAATGGCCTGCAGTTCTGAAAATCTGATTTAACATGCACCAAGAATATTTTTAGATAATTATCACTAAATTATTTATTATGGAATAATAGTCAAAATGGTTTTCATCAGATTACTAGAAGCAGCCTGGTGACAGGATGAAGTTACATTTAATCATTTAAAAGAGTAATGCTGATGAAAGCATTTTTTTCTGTTGCAAAATTAATTATTTAATGTGATCTTGAGTTGAGAAATAAATCAGTTTCTCTAATTTTTATACTGCAATTATTTTTAGGAAGCCTGACTGAATTCTCAAAATGCTCTTCTTTTTACCTAATTCCTTTTCTTTTCCCTTTGTCTCTCTTTTTCTTCTTATTCCACCACTTGATCCACTTTTCCTCCTTTGTAGATGCTTAAATGAAATATATGTATATACAGATTAGATTCCTATCATTCAATCACAAAATTCTAAAGTTAGTACAAACTCTGAGGTTATTTTCTCAAACCTCTACCTGAGAGAGCACTCTTCACCTCCTTCATATACAAATCAAGTAATTGTACAGATTGCAATTAAGGACGTAGTAATTGAGAAAATCAATAATTCCAGAGTAAATTCATTTTATTTTTTAAAGCCTCTAATTATTAGAAAAGCTTTTAGGTGGCACAGGGAATTGAGCACTGAACTTGAATCAGGAACTCATCACCCTCAGTAAGTCATTTAACCCTGTTTGCTTTAGCTCCTCATCTACAAAATGAACTGGAGAAGGAAATAGCAAACCACTCTAGTATACCTGCCAAGAAAACCCCACATGGAGTCACAGAGTAAAACATAACTGAAATGATTCAATAACAATAATTATTAGAAATATTTTTCTCACATTGAACTGAAATGTACTTTATAATGTTATTCCATTGTTACTCAATCTTCTTTGGATTAAAGCAAAACAAAACTCATTCTTTCCCCATATAGCCTTTTAAGTTTTTGAAGAATATCATCATATATTTTCCAGTTTTTCCCACTTCCAAGATAATCACTCATAAAATTTAATATAGCTTACCTGGATTTATTTTGAGTCCCTTCATCAATTCCATACTCCCTTTCTCCTCAATTTTTCTATATCATTCCTCAACCGTGCCACACAGATGTAAGCATCATATAAATAGTCATAGAGCATAGATTACAGATTGTTATTTATGGATGTTTTCTCATAAAACTTATTTTTTATAGATGTCTCTGTGAATGGAGGCCTGCTTATATTTACTATGTTTGTATGAAGTAAAGACAATGTTTTCCTTCCTGACTAGGAGGACGGAGAAAGTATTTGGTGACTCTTAGAATTTTAAAATATATTTCTTGATTAATGAAGGGTGTTCAAGTAAACAAAACCTGCCATTCAGAAAAGAAAAAGAGTATATGTGATTATTTCTCATTGATCCATATTTGGTGTATAAAATAATAGTCTTGTTCTTATTTTACCTGTGTAGAAACAAATTTTATTAGGTCATGACATCATTTTACTCTTGTTATAAATGAATCAGTTTGTTTAATTTAGTTGATTTTCTTTGTTATACGGAAAGATTTCACAGGGGAAGGGGTTAATTGAAAGTAACGGTAAAATTAAAATAAATCCACAAAATGCTTTAAAAATAATTCCCCCATTTTGTTTCCATGACAAGTAATAATAAAGATGAATTGCTGTACAAATTTTTAAAACATTATTGGAAATTAGTTTAATTTGAATTTTGTATGGGCATAATCAGAGAATAGATAAAAGGAGATGTTTTATTTTAGTTTTTGTACATTGAAAAAGATTTATTGAATCACTTATTGAACTGAATAGAAAAAGGAAGTACATGAAAATTAGGAGGTTTGAAGTGCAAGAAATTAAAAAAAAACATTCTGACTTGTGAGAATCTGGCCTGTAGATAGAAATAAAAATGTATTTTTTAATTTTATAGAAAATGTCTAGTATAGCCTCTTCTAAACTTTTGAAATGAAAACAATAATTTTTCTGCTGGTGTATATCCTTATTTTATTCATTTCAAAGATTGCTCTGAAGAAAATCCATTCCATACTGGAGGCAGACACCTACCAATGAGTATCCAAAAACAATGTTTTCTTGTACGTGGAACTTGTAAAATGCTCTAGGTTCCTGTATCATGTAGAAAGTGGAATATAAAATAGAGATAATTAACTAGCCTCACCAAGGCAGAAGTGGGGTTTGGATCTTGATATATAATTACCTCAATTCCCCATTTGACATTTTGTGAATAAATATAAATTGTAAGAAAATGCCGCAGTTGAATTTTAGTCTAGAAATGTGTCTACTGTCCTGAAATGTTCAACTTTGTTGAATAGACTTTGGGGATAATTTTTTAGGCATCTGATGAGCAATTGGGATTTTCCTCATCACAAGTTATTTCCTAACGCCATGTAAGAGTAGTTTTAGCTTTTATTCCTTTGATACAAACAATACCAATTAATTTTAACAACAACGTTTCAACATACAATGGGAAAATGGGAGACATTCCTTGTGATGAAACTGGAAGAGTGAAGGACGAAGGGTGACCTCTTATTTCGTTGCAATGTACGGAGGATTCTCCTGTATAACTCCCATGAATATTAAAAACACAGATTACTGATCCAATAGAGGGTGACGGCTCATTCTCAGTAGTCACAGTCCATCACATAAAGTCATATTTAGGGACTGTATCGTTGCATGTAATGGCTCTTGGGCACCCTTTAGTTAGCAGATTCTTGACACAAAAGACAGTTACTGTGTATTTATAGCCTTTAAGGTCACTGACCATTGCTATTATGGACCATTACGTCTCTGGAACATGTTGGCGGTTGGATCTATTGGTATATTAACAAAATTTTTCCTGCACTAGCACCCGTACACTACAAGTTCATCTGCCAAATATCTATTTCAAAGACTTGCTAAAATCTAATCCACATTTACATATGCAAGTCATTTAATTTGACAGGTTTTTTTGTACATTTACTACAATTTCTTCCAACCCTTCCCCCCCCACCCCATCACTTGGAAGTTCTTGTCATCTTTCTCTATCAGTGCTTTACAGCATTTTAGTTACTTGGATAGTGGCAGTCTAAGAAAATGGGCAAAATATTGGTTTATAACATTCCATCAATTTTAAGTAACTACATAGCTAGGATAAATCCCATAGTGCAGTCATTACCTTCTGAAGAAACCAAATGCTGCAGATAATATTTCAGGATTTTTAGAGTCATTTTTTTCATCATTATTCTGATTCATTGTCACGACACAAGACAAAGACTTTGAAAGAAAATGAATTATTCAGGAAAGACCTTGCAGGAACTGGTTTACATTGATGTTGGCTGGTTGTACTGAATTGCCCTTAATAAATTTCAAAGGTGGCACATAAGGGAGAAATGAGAAAGAAAGAAGTCCAGGAAGTTTGAATTTGACCTTTGAATTGTGAAATGACTGTTTAAGGTTAAGGAAAAATCTTAACAGCGCTCAATTTAATTAAAACTCTTTTACATTTTGAAGTAACAGGAAAGGATGGAGCTGGGCATTTTTTTCATGTAAACTGATTTTATTGTCCATATTTAAATATTCCAATCTATCCACTATAACCAGAGTAAAAAGTTTACTAATGTGCAAGGCACTGGGTCAAAATTATGGATATAAGGAAAATGAAGAACAGAATAGCCCCTGCCTTGAAGGAGCTTACATTATTCTAGGGGAAAGGTCCAGATCTGAAATGTAATTGATACTGAGGGTTCTGAATGAGGGATTAGCTTCATCAGTTCAGTTCACCAACTGTTCAGCAAGCTATATTCTTAGAGAACTGCCTGGACTACTGAGAGTTTCAATGACTTCTCAGGGTTACACTGCCAGTATGTGTCAGAGACAGGACTCAAACCCCAGTTTCCTAACTATAATTCCAGGTCTTTAACCATTATACTGTGCTGCATACACATAAGTATATATGTGATAATTTGAGGAGCGAGAAAGCACTTAACTAAGGTGATAAATTTATGTTTTTAGGAAGTGGGAAATATGTGCATTGAGTCTCAAAAAAAATGAAGGATTCTAAGAGCCAGAGATGAAGAAGGCCTATAATATAAGAGAGTTGACACAGGCACACCAAGGTAAGAGATAAAATAAGAGGCTGTGCAATCTCAAGAAAGTCAGCTACATTTTGGCCAGAATGTAAAGTATGTTAAGGGGAATAATGCACAATAAACCTGAAAAGGACTTTGAATGTCAAACAGGAGATTTATTTTGAGACAATAACATACCACTTAAGGATCCTGAGTGACATGGTCAGAACTGTGTTTTAGGAAGATTATTTTGTCACTTATTTGGAGGATGTATTATAATATAAGAGAAAATTAAAACCAGTGCATGGAAAAAATTTCTTTGCATTTCTATCCCAATAACCAGGACTCTAGTCCAGAATTCTAGATGACTTTCTTTTTGCTGTTTTTTTTTCCAGTAGCCTCTAAATAGATTCTAATAGCTGCTAATAGACTCTCCAATATCTTGCTATCCTGAGCACTACTTTCAGATTGTTAGATCCTAAAGCCTGTATGTGATATCACTGTTCAACTTTCAATTTATCCTAGCAGCCTACTGAGCAATATTGAAACTCGTTAACCCAAAAATTAAAACCTACCTTATTCTGAACTTAAAAAAAGGCCTTCTAGGCTCATCTCTAACTACTGTTACATTGAATGTCTCTCTGACTATAACACTGACTATTCACAAGGCATTAGTATGGTCCATAATTTTCCACCTCCATGCCTTTGTTCATACCATTTCCTCCTCCTCAAATACCCTTTTCCCTTCACTCTAAACCTACAAGACATATTTTTTTCATGATTGAATTTAAATGAATTCAATTTTTTTCCCAACAAGATGTTGTATCTTTTTCCCAACCACTATATCATTGAACCTTACTTTTCACTAATATTTTTTTCCTGTGTTAAAGTTATTAGAGCAAATGTCATATCCCTTTCTGACATTTTAAGCTCTGTAAAGATATTAGGGAAGGGTATCTTCGTCTTAGCGATTCCTAGAGTGCCTTGCATGAAATAAGTGCTATATGAGTGTAATAAATTAAAATATAGGTCTTTAGCCATTCTTTGGCCTCTTCCCATCATTGGAGACAATCCAAGCTCAGGGGCTGATTGGAAGAGACTAAGAAAAAAGTGAAACAAATCTCAGTGACATAGGGACTTGAACCCAAGTATAGAGAGAAGAGTAGGAAGTAGAAGAGGGACAAAAGAGGTAGAATGTTGATATAAGGTGAGTAGTTCTATCTAGAACTGACTGAATTACTCCTTGATAAGACTTTGCTATCTCTAAAGTAGAGCTAATTCAGAAGGCTAAAATCAAAGCTTGAGGGTTATTGGTGTGGGCTTAAATGAATAGCCAATAGGAGAAGGGAGGAAGTGTCCATAAACCATTTGTGAATATGTGCTATGATGTGAAGAAAGCATGAATCTCATATCTGGAGTTCGTTATTCCTTTCTCTAATGACTAGCTCTCCTATATATCATGAGTTGAGCTCTGGAAACTGTCTTTGTATCCCCAGAGCTTACCACAGTGAATTACACTTAAGAGATGCTTAAGAGAAAAAACTTAATGATTGGTCAATTGAATATATTTATTTCCTATGCTCCCTGACTTCCTCCTAAGAAAGATGATTGTGAGCGTGTTGCACAAAATGAGCCACTTACTCACAGCAAGGGGAATAGTTAATGAATTGACTGATCTCTAAATGTCCTGGGTTTGGACAATGACTATAAATGGAATAATGTCTGTCTAATTTTTGAAAAAATAGTGGGCACATTGTAAGCATTAGAACACAAAATATGTAATTCCTTTTTTTGGTCACTATTTACCTAATAAGTAATCCAATATCTTTAGTATTCATTCACAAGTGTGCCCATTGGTTTGGGTGGCAGACTTATTCTGCCAAAATTATATGATTAATTTTCAGCAAAGGATAGGAAACTTTGGAAGGAAACTGAGTTTCTGGTGACTGGAGCATTGAAAGCTATTTTGATTTCATAAACCTCAGAGTATGACAGGGCCACAAAGGGGAAGAGGAAATGATAGGTTCACAAGAATTATAGAGAGCTTCTTTCTTCATATTCACCAACTTGGTAATGAGGTAGCACTAGTGAAGTATATTACTTACAAGGTAAAGATGAATATTCATTTGACCTACTCTTTTTGATGAATAGGAATAGGCTATTGGCTAGCAGAATAATCTTTTGGTTCAACATGCATGATATCTGAAATGTGGCACTAGAAGAGGAAAATCATTTATTTTGTTCAAAAAGAGAATTACTAATATAACTGAGGACTAAGTCAACATTCTATTCAGAGGACTCTAGATAAATGATTCTGGTTAGTTGGTTGTTAAGAACAGTGTGAAAATAATTGAGAGAATCTACCAAAAATACTCCTAGGTGGTGACGTGGATAGAGCAACGGGCCTGGAGTCAGAAACACTCTTCTTTGTGAGTTCAAATCTGACCACTGGGCAAGTCACTTAAGCCTGTTTATTTCAGTTTCTCATCTATAAAATGAGCTAGAGAAGGAAACGGAAAACCACTCCAGTACTTTTGCCAAGGAAACCTCAAATGAAGTTAAAAAGGGTCAGGCATGGGTAAATAACAACAACAAAAAATACTGGCATTTAAAGGTTTGATTAGAGGAAGCAGGCATAAGGAAGAAAAGACTATTACTATATAAAAATGTAGTATTCCATAAAAGAGCCTCTTGGACAAATGTCTTCCTTTCTTCTATCTTACCTCCTCCTATCCTGCCTCCTTACTTTTAATCACCTTTCCCATTTACCTGGAATAGACTCCTCACTTTCATCTCTATCTTTTGAATTCTCTCTCTGCCTTCAAGCCTAATGTAACAACTTGTTCCATGAAACTGTTCTCTGACTACTCCGCCCTAACTACCAGGCAAAACAAGTATGTTCACATTAAAGTTTCTCCTCTACAACATGAGTCTCTCCTTTGCCGGTATCTATGCTGTCACTGATAGCATAGACAGGAGTGTGCTGGAATCAGGTTTAACCAATTTGTGAGAGCTTTTACACTTCAGAAAACACTAAGAATCAGGGTTAGATTTATGGGGTTTTTTTTGATTGTCTAGACTTAAGAAAGTACTAGTAATGCAGATTAAATTATAAATGTACAATTTCATGTGCAATCATCTTCTTACATTATATCGTGTTATTTAAATCCTTGTTTTAGTCCATGAATTAAAAATAAAATTAATAGAAAAAATCAATGTATGTGTACTTTTTTTTTTGTGGGGAAGGGAGAAGATGAGAGCTCAGCTTGGTTACTATTCATTACCAGCACTCTGCAGTATCATTCTATAAACAAGCTCAGCAGGTGTAGAGTAGAAGGTCTGGGGAATAAATTCATCACTAGGCTAGAGGTCTGGTAACTGCAGGCTAATAACACTAATGCTAGTCATGTTAATAATTGATACTTATATAACAATTTAAAGATGCAAGATACGTTAGTGACTTCATTTGAACCCTACGATATCATTGATCATCGTCATACATGTGATTGTCCTGTCTTCACCACTCAAATTGTGAACTCCATGAAAGTAAGAATTCTACCATGTTTAACTTTATATTGCTGGCAGAGCATAGTAATTCATACACAGCAGGCACTTAATTAAAATTGCTTGAATTGGATTAGATGGAAGTGAGCTGAAACCTGAAGAAAAAAAAGAGTTCCACCCTAAACACCAGAATCTTCTGTTTCAAGTGTCTGGTAAATGCCTTGCTAGTCTGACTATATTTGCCTTGCTCTCAGGAGGTTTCTTTTGATTTGTAGAGACCCTGTGCCTTTTACTGAGGGATCCAGGATTTGTTTCCAGCAGAGTGTGATAGCATAATTTCCAGCAAGCAGTATTTATTTTTTGCATTTTCACTACCTTGGAACTGTGCCTTCTTTGAGATCAAAGGGCTGTGATGATGATATACTATACAGTACATTGCCTTTTCTCAACAGTGCAGGTGTATTCAACAATGAAATTAAATTCAATACTCTTAATGATTTGTCTCTATTCCTGGAAAGATGGTGTTTCTCTTTACTGAATTATGCCCAAGCTCCAGCTCTAATAGTTACCTGAAGTACATTGTTCATTAATTGTAAATATCTGTGAGTTTGACAACTGCAGTGTTATAAGAAACACCTAGTCCTCAGGTTAGTATATAACCACTGTGTGTTATTGCTTTAGAGTAAAAAGAGGTAACAGTATTGCCTAACTGCTTTAAAAGGAAATAATTGAAAATTATTTCACTGAAGTAATTATGCCATTTGGGAAACAGTACCCAATAATTGTTAGTTACTTGTTTCATTTATCTTATTTTTTCTGGGGCTGGAGAGATGTGGATGAGAAGCCTGGAGAGATCACAAGAAAAGAGGGGAAAACAAAAATGTTAAGAAGAAAATAAGGGTTAGCTTTATTATTGTGGACCTTGGTATAATGGACTATATCTAGGGTTTGACTAAAATAAGAGTTTGTTATTCACACAGGATTTTCCATATCACATATCCATGTCTTTGCATGAGCTGTCCATAGTGTCATTATAATAAATATTAATTAGCAGAGTCAGAATGTAAACCCAGATCTTCAGACAAATTCCAATCTAATGAAAGCTTGAGCTACACTCTTATCTTACATCCTTCTTCTTCTGAAACCTTTTGCTTTATCTGACCTGGAACCACCAGGCCTTTTTGTCATGTGCTGAAGTATCCTCCATGTCTCATTCCCTCTCTATCAATTGCCAGCATCCCTTTAATTGTTATTTTCCACTATACTTTAAATAGAACTCTGTTTTCCATTTACCAGAGGTCTTTTAACTCTTTTCTGAAGTACATTGATCAGAATCCAAAAAGAGCATCCCAAATGAAGGCATATTATTGTTAATTTAAGTGCACCTGCTGTCCCAAAATCCTTTTGTATGGGACTCTCTCCTTACTTGTGGAGACCTTTCTTACCCTACCTGAAAGGAGGGGTGGAGCTGGACCAGACTCTCTTTAGGGACTCTCTAAGTAAGAGTCTTTTTTTAGCATTTAGTCTGCTTCCAGCTTTGAGAGAGACTAAGGAAGATATCAACCACTTCCTGATTGCTGAAGAAAAATAATCTGGGAAGACAGGAAGGTGTTGGTGGTCTCAGTTCTATTCTATCTTATCTCTATTTTATCTTGCTGCTTTAAAGAGTTCAAGGAGGTTACCCTCTGGTGAGTTCCTCTCTCTAGGTTGAGCAGAGTTACCTGACTTAAAATAGAAGAATTCCTTAACTCTGCATTGTCTTGTACATATTCTCCTATGGAAATCTCTGATTTCTGTTTTGATTGGTCAAAATGGGTTTCTTTGCTACATGTGTTCATACGGATCTGGTATTGATAGGGAAGAGGTTAAGCATTATATATAGAACTTCCATTCTCGCCTTTGTCCCTCAAATGACAAAATAATCAGAATTTAGATGGCACCTGATCATATCCCCTAGAATAAAAATACCAAAGGGAACAGATTTTAGCTAAGTATGTGACTTTCTCTAAGGAACAGCAGCCTCTGACCCTAACCTCCTTCCCCTACTGAGAGGAGTAAAAGTCCTTAGAGAAGGGTGGAGGAAGGAAAGGCTATATATATGTATATTCTGTTTGCCTTCAAGCCACATACTATGATAGCCACTGCCACATTGGGTCTCACTGCATGTGGGGTTCACTCAGTCTTTCTCTTCCCTATTTATGAGTAAGATAATGTATTTTCTGTTGCTTCCAGAATTTTTGATGATATTTTAAACTACCTTCCTTTTCATTAGACAGGAAATAATTTAAAAGAACTCCTAAGTCCCTTTTGAGGTCATAACTAATACCTTAAAGCCTTATATTTTGTAAGTATAATTTAAATTATTTTCTCTTAATTGGTCTTCTTTATCAACTTATATTAAAATATCTACTTCTTTCCTCTTCCACTTCAACCATATGTTAACATTCTTTTGCTGTTAACACATTCCTCTAAACATGCTTACCCAAGAGCAACAATTATAAATTAAAGAATAAAAGTGTGAATTACTTTGTAGAACTCTTATGAAAATAGAATCAGAAGTCATGCTGCTAGACTGTCTGACTATTGTGTTATGTGGTTATTTAAATATCTGCCTCATAGCACCCTCCCTCCCACACACAACATTGATGTCCAAAGGTGATATTTACAATCGAGAACAGGTGATTCTGAACTTATCACTGTGCTTTATTATGACTTTTATGTCTGGAATGCTACTTGCAAAATATCCTTTATGTAGAGTGATACATAGAAAGGATGCTGGATGTTATCATCTAAGAAAATCAATGTGGTCTAGTTTTTTAAGTTATGCAATTTAAGAAAAGAAAAAGGAACCCATTGTATATATTTAAGTAATATCTAAAAAAAGTTTTCCTCTGTTAATTGAAAATATTTATCATTCTATAATTTATTATTGTTTGTATGCAAATATATTTATATAAAATATATATTCATATATACATATGTGTTTATATCTGCATAAACATACATAGGTATGTATAAATGTATGTGTGTATATACATATACACAGATATACACATACACACACACACACACACACACACACACACACATATATATATATATATATATATATATATATATATATATATATATATATATATATATATACACATACATGAAATGAAAGAAGAGTTTTGTTAATCCACTGAGAAGCACTCTGTTTAAGGGGTTCATTTCCTTGACCCCATGATGCTATACACATAGTAAGTGCTAGTACTAGTTAAAAGAATTTATATGCAGAGTCTTTCCCTTCATCAAGGAGTAGGCAAGGTCAGGTACAGATGAGAGGAAACTAGGGGGAAAATGGAACTTTATTTGCAAAGAAAATTGACCCTGAAGAAAGACAAAGGAATAAGAAGGGCTTAGAAGATGACGATGGGTAGAGATGATAATTATGAAGAAGTAAGTCTTCTCTGGCTGTCACCCCACTTTCTCTTTACATAGCTATTCTAAACCACAGGTGAGGAACCTGTGACCTTGAAGCCACAATATGGCCTTCTAGGTACTTGGATATAGTCTTTTAACTGAGTCCAAATTTCACAGAACAAATCTTTTTATTAAATGGATTCATTCTGAGAAGTTTGGATTCAATCAAAGCATCACACTTGAGGACCTAGAGGGCCACATATGGCCTTGAGGCTGCAGATTCCTCACAACTGTTCTATATCTATTGCATGTGGTGGTCCTCTGAGCTAGAGTCTGCTGGTTCCCCTGGTTATGCTAAGGCATGTGGGGGTGGGAGGTCCTGGTGTTGGTGTTTGCCTGTTCCACTACCCTGGGGATCAGGATCTCCTGCTATGTTGCTGAGGTAGGGCTTGCTGGGAAACTTCCTGTCCTGGGATAAACTCCCTTTATACCTTAATGAAATGACTTTTCATGCTGATCTTCCAAATTTTCCAGGTTGAGAGACTGCTCCACCCTGCCTTACTGCTGTTTCCACTGTCTCAGGACTTTTCTTGAGGCATCATTTTCTGTGTTGTTCTTTTGTTGTTGTTGCTGTTGTTTTGTTTTGTTTTTAGGGGGTCAAAAAGGAATAGTGTTAACCACTTACTGCTTTTTGTGCCACTGTGGCTCCCAGAAGCTTCTAGTCTCTGATTTGTTAAAGACTGTCGTATTCAAGTTCTCAGTGTCTACAAAGGCGTCAGACCTTTATATCTCCACTGAGGCTACCCAAATATGACCTATGGAAGCGTGGTCATGTTGTACTTCTGTCCTCATTTTATCTATTCTCTGGCTATGCCATTGTGATTTGGAAAGGTCAGGAGAAAGAGTTGGAAAGAGGTTGGAGACCTGATTCCATTCTGGGATTTTCCTGAAGCCATATAATAAGGAGGAAAGTTTCAAGGTACCTGCATGACCTAGTTTAACAATAGCCGAGACTCAGAATGATTCACCTAATGGCCAAGCTACATTTAGAAATAAACTAAGAGGGATGAATGATATAGAAAAAAATTTGATTAAATCTGAACCTGTTCTCCCAGAAACTGAGATGGCATGGGGAGAAGACATTTGTACTCCTCTTCTGGCTCTATCTATCCAGTAAATATCTCATTGCAAAAGCTAATGCCTGTGAGATGGTGAACTGGAACTAGGGTAGAAATCATGGAATGTTAATATTTGGATGAACACACAAGAATGGAGGATCTAGGGAAGAGCATTAGGTAAAGATTTGCCTGAATTTTCTGGAATACCCAAGTACCCCAAAGTGGAGATGAAGGAGAATAATCTAACCTCAATCTGCGAGAGAAAGGTGAAGACATTGCTACACTATAGAGAAAGTCTTCAGGTTCTCCGTAATAAGGGTGATAAGATTTTTGTTTTGATTTTTAAAGCTTAAAGAAGGAAGAGCTACTTTGGAATGAACGCCATGTCTTCTTCTCAAAAGAAAACACCATTTCCTCTTGTCTCTAAGCTCAAGGGGCACAGATTTAGAGAATATCTGACCTGGAAGGGACTTTGGAGATCATATGGTCCATCTCCCAATTTCTGGAGATTACTAATCTAAGGTCTTAAATTTATTCAACATGCAGCAGATAGCTGCTGGCAGAGTTGGCAAAGAAATATTTGGACTCTCCAATCATAATAACAGAATGCAGGAAATGAGATAGTCTCCTTCCTCCCTTGAAACAAGCTGTGAATATGTATAAATATTTAATCATTGGGAACTTGAAAGAATGACTTCACCTGTAAGGGAATAAGCCCCACTTTCCCTTAATGTGTATTTGCCAGTAGACATAAATTATAATTGTAAATAATTTGTGAAGAGAAATGTTGGTTATCAGATACACAACTACAAGCAGTAGGTAGAGGTGCAGAGAGGGAGATTTGGGTTTAATGTTATGGTCAAATTCCTAATAGAGATGTTCCAGAGTGAAATGTGCTGCCTTGAGAGTTGGTGGATACCCCTTTATTGGGCAATTTCAAGCAGAGACAGAACAACAATTTTAAGGTTTGAGACAGAATGTGGCAGTCACTGTCATCCCTTCCTACTGTAAAATTATGGGACTTTTTTTGTATCTTTTCAAAATATTTCCAGCAACTAAAAATCAACACTTTTAAGAATTTTTTCTTCCTTTTTTGAAGAATTTTGCCTAAAATATTAGGATTGTAAGGATGAAAATATTTATTGTAATTATTCCTCTGTTCTGATTTTGCTCAATTTTATAGAAAGAAGAGAATAATGACTTATCTAGCTCCTTTTAAAAGGGTAACCCCTACATATCATGTGAAAAAATTAGTAATTTTTCAATCTATACCCTCAGTGTTAAGAAGTTACAATAAGAGGAGCTGTCTTACAGTTCCTTTCTATACTCTCTGCCCCGCCACTTCATTGTCTTGAACATCATACTTAACATCTCTTTCCTTACTGAATAGTAAAGTTGAGTTATTATATAATATTTCTCTTAGAGAATGGGGGAAAAATAACCTTGCCATTGTAAAGCTATTGGATCTTTGTGATCCTTCAACATAAAGCTCTAGCCTTAATGACTATGGGGACCTATGCTAATTTGATGTTTTTAAATAAATCTTATTTAACAATACTTATTTCATACAGGTAGGACAATTCTTTCTTTAGCAATTAACTCTTTCCAGGAAGATGAACAAAATTATGCCAACTAGGAAGAAGAAATCTTTCCAACTACTGGAACTTCTGTCCTCATTGCTTCATTGATCCTAAAATTTGAAAGTCACCTTACCCAACAATATCCTCTCTGTTCTAAGGAGATGAGACATTTTTATAGACTCTGCAAAAGAAATTATAATTTCTGGCTTTCCAAGTAGGAATGGGCCAAACTTTACATGTAGGATGTGGGCAGAAGGGAGATTTCTCTTCTTCTCACATACAGTTTAAATGATTTCAGATTACAAGTGCATTATAAAGCAAGTAAATTAAAGTCCCAGGTAAGATTGGGTCTGAGGTTTACTCTCATTCTTCCTGAGTCCTTTATTCATGAGTCTGGTAAATTAAACAAGAAATGGAACTATTACAAGTAAGAAAAATAATGCTAGTTTCAGAAACATATAGAAAGCACAAGGATATCTGTGTACAGTGAAGGCATAGAACTTGGCCTGACCTAAATTGAGAGAGAATAGGTGCCAGCCAAGAGAGTGAAAAATTATGCAGGGATGGGCTCTGGTCTAAACCAATGGATACACTCAGGGGTTATAAATAGACTTACCCAAAGGCAACAATTGCAAATTAAAAGGGAAAAGGGGAAAATGTGTTATGACACTTATGACAACAACAACAAAAATAGAATTAGACGTCTTAGTTCAAACAGAGGTTTAACAGAGCTTCCAACTGAAAACACAAAACTACAATGTAGCTAAAATAGCACAGCAGGTACTATAAAAGAAAGACTTCATATGATGAAGTTGTTTTTATGATAGAGTAAGTGCCTATATAGATGCAATATATATATATATGTATGTATGTATTTTGATCAGAGAATCAGAATTTTGGATAGCCTGGGATTATTGAATGTTTTTTTTTCCTTTGGCAGGCAGGCGAAATTCATGAATCCCTTCTGAGAAAAATGTTTTTAAAATGTATAAAATAAAATACATAGGATGTAAAGGAAACCAATTATATTGATGTGCTCATACACACAAAAATATGTATAATACATATATGTGATAGATATAGTTGTCCTTTCCACATTTGGGGAGTGGGGTTTAGGGAATGGCACCCCCATGGACTGGAAAATCCACATAAAATATTTTTGACCCTCCATACCAGAGAAGAAGTCCAAATTTTTTCTTTTATGGGATGTTTACAGTAACTTACTGGAGAACATGGGTTGATATTATATAATATTATATGTATATATATATATATATATATATATATATATATATATATATGTTGTGCACTTGAGCCCTATTTGGGCATTTGAGGCCAGCCCATCAGAATTCTGCTTTCTTCAGTAGAGTCTGAATGTTTGGCAGTTTAGCTATAGAAAGGACCTCAGAATCTTATATCTTATCCTGCCAGGTGATCTTCAGAATTTTCCTAACATAATTCAAATGGAAGTGATTTGGTTTCTGGGTATAGTACTGGTATACTGTCCAAGTTTCCTAGTATAATTGTAAATAAAATAGGATCTTTTGCTGTTTTTGTTTTCGTATAATCGAGAAGTATAATGCCTTATTTGAATGTGAATGAGGAGGATCTTTACCACCCATTGTGAGGCCTGGTAAGATTTGTAAGAAGATCCATGTCTTTGGTTAATGAGACACTGGTTCTCTAGGGATGTGATGCCCTCTGGCTCTAAAAAGTGTATGAAAACTTTGAGATGCAGTTTTATTTGGGGCTTAAGGTTTGAGTGCCAGATGAAGACTCTGGGAAGACCCCAAGGGTTCTCCCCACTTTGAGAACCCTCTTCCCCCTCTGGTAACTGGTCAGACAGCTGCACCTGTCTTTTGAATTATGGTTAGACATTTTGGAAGCATGTCTGCTGACTTTTAATTACTCTGTATTTTCTTTGAGGTTCAAGGTGTTGACTCCTCTGAACTAGGTGAATGATATATGTGCTAATTAAAGTGATTGTTAACTCCTGAAAAGTTGCCTTTCCTTTTATGAATACAGACCTAAGAAGGTATAGGAGGAATCCCCGCTGTGTATATTGGAGTGCTTATTGTTACTGATGAGGTTTAGGGGTGCTGGGGACCCCAAAATACTGAGAGTCTGGGTCATGCTCCAATGAATTCAACTCAAGCTTTCTTAAAAGCCAAAGAAAACAAAGTTTATTAAAGATTCACCATCTTGGGTTGGCTATTAAGGAGCCTAAGCATTTGTAACACTTGTATTCACAAGCGGGTAGACTGAGTCTGAGCTAGATTGAATTTGAGGGCCTTCATGGAGGCAAGAAGGAACTAAATACAGAAAAGACTATAGGAGGGATCTGGGGGGTGGTCTGGTAGTCCAGGGTGATGGGAGGAGGGGTTCAGGGAGGGTCATGAGAAGTCCAAGGAGGGAATCCAAGGAGGGTCAAAGGTCAAAACAGCTGGAGGCAATCAGGAGGTATCAGACAATGGATGCCTTCTTTGGGAAGCAGGTGGGGCAATCCAGAGATCTTGATAGGGGCAGTATGGGAATGAATACATATCTTTATGGGAGTGGTCAGCAGCCTGGGGAATGGGGTTTTGATGGGATCAAAGGTGGGGGGTGGAGTGCAACAGAGACTGGAGCAGAATGATAATGAAGAGCCCACGGGCTTCCAGAGACTGCCGGAACAAATGGGAAGATTAGGTTTGAGTACGCAAGGCCAGATTAAGTGGGAAGATTCAAGAGGAGCTCAAAGAGGCTCCCAGAGACTGAATCCCATCATTGCACATAGATATACAACAACGAGTTCAGCACAATGACTCTGTAAAGCTTCAGTTCGGTAGGCAGCCTAATACCTCTTCTCTTTCACACTCCGGAGTCTCTCAAACACTGAGCTAGCTCTGGCAATGCATGTGTTGACCTTATTATCAATGTGTACATCCCAGCAAAGTATATCATGATAGTAAGTGAACTTATTCACAGTATTCATAAGTTCTCTAATTGCTACAACTGATGGTTTCACATATGGATGGTGTGGTGCTGGCTGAGGGAACACTTGTATTCTTTTGCTATTAATTGTTAGGCCAAAATTAGCATAAGCAACAGAGAACCAATCCATACTTTGTGGCATTTCAGCTTCAGAAGCTACATTGAGTGCACCATTCTCTGCAAAAGAATAAAGCAAACAAAAAAACATATCATGAACCAACACTCTCTTCACTTTAATCTTAGCTTGTAGCCTTTGCAAATAGGAGAATTTACCATCATTGTCATAGCTCACTTTAATGTTGATCCATACTGAAGGAATCTGAAAATATGGTTGAAAACATTATGCTAAAAAGCATGGAGTCAAGCACACAACTGTGTTTCACTCCATTGATGACTGGGAGAGTAAGAGATCATCACTGTTTATTCAAAATCTGGGCAAGCATTCTGTCATGAATGATGACATGATTGACAAACTTCTCAGGGAAACGAAATTTTGACATAATTTTTCCATAAGCACTCATGACTGGTAAAATCAACAAATGTTGTATACACACCTCTGTTCTGCTCATGACATTTCTCCTGGAGTTGTCAGCAAACACCCTATCTTGCCTGTTCCTTGGCTCATTCTGGAGCCACATTAGCTTTCTTCAGGTATATGACCATCTTCTAGGTAAAGGATCATCCTATTAAAGAGGACTCTGGAAAGAATCTTGTCAGCAGTGATTAAGAGAGCCCCTCCCCATCCCTGTGATTGTCACAGGACAATCTATTTCCTTTACCTTTACAGAGATGGACAATGAAAGCACCCTTGTACTCCTGGGGGATAACTACTTCTTGTCATATAGCCCAGAACATTGATTTTGTATGAGGAATGGTCTCCCTACCTTGTAAATCACATCTGGAATGGAATCAGCACCAAATGCTTTGCCACATGAAAGCAGCCTAATGGCATTCAAAACCTCTTCTTCAGTTGGAAATTTGTCTGGAGAGAGATATACTACAACCTGAGGAAAATGGTGAATGTCTTCAACATTGATTGACAGTCTCTTGAGAACACTATGGAAGTGTTCAGCCCATCTCTCTAGGATCATCTCCTTATCACTAGTCAATGTGGCTCTTGCCAGCACTGAGTACGTGAGATGTACCACAGGACTTTGGCCCAAAAGTACCATTCAGTACATCAAAAAAAAGACTTTAGCTTGTTAAGAACAGCATAAAATTGAATTTCATCTGCCTTTTTCTGAAGCAAGAATCCTTCATCTCTCTAAGGTTCACTTATGCTTAATTTTTGATAGAATTAAATACTGCCTTCTTAGAGATGGAGAAACTGTCCTTCTGGTAAACCTCATGGAGTTTTGGTTTTTCATTTGGCAGATTTTGAATTTTCCCATAATTTTATCAAACCAGTATTGATGGTTTTGAGTATTTTGACCCACATGAGTAAATGCAGTGCTGTATACCAAATATCTGAAAGCTGCTCACTTCTTTTCTACTCCACTATGACCAACTATGTAGTGGCTCTACTTTCCCTCCAAGACAGCAACAAACTCAGAAAAATGGACGAATTGTTGACATTAATTTTTCTGGTAGTCATTTTGCCTTGGTGCTACCACTTTAGTTGAATGCAAATATTTAGCTTAGAGAGGATAAACTTATGACCAGTTCAGCACTCTGTGCCACACATTGCCTTTGTCATTCTCACATCCTGTCTGTTTCTACTCTTCACAATTATGTAGTCTATCAAATGCCAATGTTTGCTGTAAGGATGCATCCAATAAGCTTTATTTAAGTAAACAGAAAACAAGGTTGCTGATGAGAAAGGTCATGGGATGGACAAGTCTTCAGTAGTGAATGAACATTGCTGTTGCTTTTTCCATCTCCATTCCTTCCAACAAATGCCATTGTTTATTAGTCTGAGCGTACTCTAGCATTAAAGTCACCTAGAATTATAAGTTCGTCCTTTTTTGGCATATCGATTATAAGGGGTCTCCAAATCTTCATAATTTTTTTCTTTGATCTCATCAAGGTTTGTCATGGTGGGAACATAAGAATTGTTGATGGTTGTGTGACATTTTCCTGCAAGTGCCAATTGGATTGTCATGAACCTGCCATTCACTCTTTTTGGAAGGCATACAAGCTTGTTGAATAGATAGGTTTTGATTGGAAAACTTACACTAGCATCACAACACTCCCATTCAGCATGGCTACTCCAGAAAAATGTGCATCCTGCTCCAACATCAGTAAGTTGACTTTCATTTGCCAGCTGTGCTATTTGGATTCAATAACTGCTGAGTTCTCTCACAAGAACTGTTCATCTTTCAGGTCTACTGGATTTTTGTTGTATATAAATGTTTGCAGATTCCATGTATCAATGGTGAGTAGAATCATCTTTACAGAAGTTTTTATACTTTTTTTTGTGTGTTTCAACCACAGAGTAGGATCCCTGTCTGCCATGGTAATCAGGCTAGGGTTGAGTCAGCAGACAAATTTTAGGGCACCTTTTCTAGCCCCTTCATCACACCAGAATGTGAGCAGCACGATCCTGAAAAGGCTTCTCAGTCTTCTTAAGGGCTGCCAACCCATTTCTGCTTCCTGGAAGCCTAATTCTGGGTTCCAAATTCTATCCTCCCCTCCCTACTCTCACCCATCCCCAAGATGGTAGGTAGTCAGATACAGTTAATATATATGCAATTATGCATAACATTTCCATATTATTTATTTTGCAAAAAGAGAATTGATCAAAAGAAAAAAATGAAAGGGAGAAAATGGAAGATACCATGATTCATTCTATATTCAAACAACAAACAGTTCTTTCTCTGAAGGCAGATAGTAGGTTTTAGCATTAATTCTTTGGGATTGTATTACTGAGAATGATTAGCAAAGTCATTCACAGTTTTTTGTTAAACAATATTACTGTTATTATGTACAATGTTCTCCTGTTTATGTTCACTGCATTATGCATCAGTTCATATAAGTCCTACCTTTCTTTTTCTGAAATCATCCTTATTTCCATGTCTTACAGTATAATAATATTCCATTACAATCACATACCAGAGTTTGCTTAAACATTCCCCAGTTGATTGGGAAATTTGATTTCCACTCCTTAGCCATCACAAAAAGAGTTGTTATAAATATCTTTTTACAAATAAATTTTTTTCCCTTTTTGGGGTGTTTTTCAAATACAGAAACAGTCGTGGTATAGTTAAATTAAAGGATATGCATAATTTGTAGACTTTTGGACATAGTTCTAAATTGCTCTCCAGAATGCTTCAATCAGTTCACAACTCCACCAACAGTATAGTAATGTTACTTTTTTCCCTTATCCCTTCCAACATCCAGTATTTTTCTTTTTTGTCATATTAGCCAATCTGATAGGTATGGTGTGATACCTCAGAGTTATTTTGATTTACACTTCTCTAATCAATAGTGATTTACAACATTTTTTTCACATACATATAGATATTTTGATTTCTTTTTCTAAAAACTTCCTGTTCATATCCTTTGTCTTTTTAACACAGTTTGAGATCTGGTATGGTTAGACCACCTTTTTTCACACTGTAGTCCATTAATTCCTGTGATATCCTTGAGCTTTTATTCTTCCAGATGAATTTTATATTATTATATCTCTATAAAATAAATTTTTGATAATGTATGGTACTGGAAAAAATAGATTAATTTAGATAGAATTGTCATTTTTATTATAATGGCTTGACTTACCCATGAGCACTTGTTATTTTTTCGAAGTGTTTATATCTGACTTTATTTTCATGACAAGTGTTTTATATTTGTGTTCATCTAGTTCTTGGGTTTGTTTTGGCAGACAGAGTTCTAAGAATTTTATATTGTATACACTTATTTTTTCTCTTCCTAGCTCTTGCTGCTGGGCTTTGTTGATAATATAAAGAAATGCTGATGATTTATGTGGGTTTATTTTGAATCCAGGAAATTTGCTAAAGTTGTTAACAGTTTCAAGTAGCTTTTAGCTGATTCTTTTGGATTTTCTAAGTATACCATCATATCATCTTCAAAGAGTGATGATTTTATTTCATCACTGCCTATTTAAATTCTTGAATTTCCCTTTCTTCTCTTGTTGAAATAGCTAATATTTCTACTAAAATATTCAATAATAGAGTTGATAATGGGAATCCTGTAATAGTAACATAATTTGAAGATCTTCCCTGATCCTTAATAGGCCTGTGTGACCTACTTTGGCTTTGGCCCAGCCCATAGCTTGAGTCACATGTAACCAATGAAGGGAGGAGTTTGCAGAATTGTTGGAGTAGGAAGGATGCAAGAAGAGAGAGTGAGGTGGACCTGAGAGGGAGGCAGCAGGCAGAGAAGAGCAAAACAGCTAGCCTGGTTGAGAAAGGGGAATTTAACCTAAGAGATTTTCTTTGTGGGGAGGCCTGAGGTTGGCAGTTCTCCCTCTATTGATAATGTGTACTAACTTCCTTGTTATCATGATGGAATTGACTTTCTGGTATCTGAATAAATATTTTAGTTTCATATTTCAGGAAGAGAGTTTATATTTTGCAAATTTACTCTGAAAATACACCTTCATATCCACAGAGGCAGTTTGTGTTGGTTCTACAAATAGAGATAAAGATGGGATCACAAAATATAACACCTCTACTTAGAGACAAGAAGGCTTTAGGGAAGGAAATGGATATTCTGGGATGGGAGGATTCACTTTATTCCTCCCTGGTGAGAGAATGAGCTAAAAGCACAAGACTTTGTGAAAACTGGGAACCAAGGCTACAGAAGGAAATACCTAGAGATTCAGAAAGTTGTTTGCAAGGAATACCAAAAGTGCTGGGGAAAGAAATGGTAGGAGCATGTAGAAGAAGGTGGGCATTGTTCACAAGCTATCACATTATATGTAAAAGTAGAGACAAATTGTTGGAGGAAAAGGTTCAGCTGAAAAAGAAATTAGCTGATTTGCAAGAGAAGCTTGCTATGCTACAGTATCTCAACTCTCCTTCGGAAGAGCAGGGTAAAAGATCAGTTGGTAACAGAAAAAGACAGTTGTGAGAGTGGCTCAAAAAAAAAAATACAAGGTGAAAATTAACAACAGGAAAGTGAATACAACCCTTGCATCTGTAGGGCTTGACTGGGGAGGAAGATGCATGAGAGAAAAATGAAACAGATGTAGATAAAGAGGCTTCTAGGAAAGTGGTACCCATCCAATACTACAAAGGAAGCAGGAGATTCAAGGAGAAGTCACACAGAGTCTAAGGAAGTAACTGAGGAGTTTACTTAACAGGGGTTCACACATGTTTTATGAATTCACCAAAAAAAGGGAGAATCATTAGTATCATGGATAATGAGAATCAGTGATGAAGGGGCAGGAAGGGTATGGATAGATAATATAGAATGAAATTTATGGGTATTAGAATTCTTTTGTACAATAAGCTTCTAGGGATTACCATGTTTGAGAAGGTAACAATGAAATAATCTGTTAGCTTTAGCTGTCAAGGGATACAGGAAATAGCGTCTCACTGGCTCTATATGACCTAGTGGAGATAGACCCTTGTAATTTTAATGGAATGGGAAGATCTTTCCCATCTATTAATAAGCTTGTAAGACCTGCTTAAGTTACATGGAAGCTTAAGTCACATGAGTTTGAGTCACAAGAAGCATGTGATGGGAAGAGTGCACTGAACAGGTGGAACAGGAAGAAGTGGAGTTGGAGCACAAGAGAGAGGAATCTGGGCAAACTAGTCAGAATTGGGAAAGATCAGGTAGCAACTAGGGTAAGTGGGAGAATTTTTCTGTGGTTTTGTTTAAGGGAGTCTATGATTTGTTTAAGGGAGATGGTTTGTGGGAAGTTCAACAAAGGAAAGGTTTGGGGATAGTATTTCTCTCTACATAGTTATTGTGTGTAGATTTCTTTGTTACTATGATGAATTTGATTTTCAGGCATTAGGATTTAGCACCTGGCTTTATTTATTACTTCACTGGTTTTCTTACTTTCAATTTTATTATGCTCTCTTCTGATTTTCAGGATTTCCAATTTGGTGTTTAATTGGACACTTTTAATTTCTTACTTTTTGAGATTTTTAGTTGCATGCTTAATTCATAGATTTGCTTTTTTCTAAGCTGTAATTAGAGATGTACATTTTCCTCTAAGTACTCCTTCTTTGATGGTTTTCCATAAATTTGAGTATTTTGTCTAATTGGTGCTATTTGCTTTAAGTCAATTATTGATTGTTGCTACAATTTCCTGTTTGAATCACTTATTTTTAGGGTTAAATAATTTAATTTTTAATTAATTTTAACCTCTTTACATTACCCATAATTGAATGTAATTTTTTATTATATTATGTTCTGAAAAAGAAGCATTTACCATATCTGCTTTTCTGCATTTGGTTGTGAAGTTTTTATGTCCTAATAAATGGTCAGTTTTTGTGTTTTCACCATGTACTGCAGAGAAAAAAATATGTTCCTTTCTATTCCCATTCAATATTCTACATAGATCTAGCATATATAACTTTTCCAGAATTTTATTTAGCTTGTTAATTTCTTCTGTGGTTAATTTTTGGTTAGACTTATCTGGTCTGAGAGGAGAAAGTTGATAGTTGTTTCATAGGCTTTTTTAAAATGGCTTCAGGTATTCCAACAATTCTTATATCTTTTAAGATCTATTTTCTTAGGCAGTTGTTTTCACATTTTCTTCTCTCTTTATTTTGCTTTTGCTTTTTTGATTTTGTTTTATCATATCTTGGAGTCTCATAGAGTCACTTTCTTTCACTTGCTCAATTCTAATTTAAAAAATATTATTGTCTTCAGTGAGCTTTTGTACTTCTTTTTTCTATCTGTCCAATTCCATTTTGTAGGGAGTTATTTTCCTTTGTAAAACTTTGTATATCTTTTCCAATCCTACTGACTTTTTTCATGATTCTCTTGCATTACTCTCATTTTTTCCCCAATTTTTCTTCCACTTCTCTAATTTGCTTTTGAAAATCATTTTTTAAAGTCTTCCAGGAATTCATTTTCGGCCCAAGATGAAATTATATTTTTCTTTGAAGCTTCATATGTAGCCATTTTGATATTATTGCTCTCCTCTAAGTTTATACCTTGATTCCCCCTGTCACCATAGTAATTTCCACAGTCAAGGCTTTTTTTTTTCATGTGCTCAATTTTATACCTCTTTTTGGGACTTAATGCTTTTATGTAAGAATTGGGTTCAGGTCCTGCTGTGTCCCAAGCTTTTTGTGCTGGGTCTCAGTCTTACTTCTGACTTCCAGTGGTTTTCAGGGCTTACCTGTTTGCTTTCACTGAGGATAGCCTATTCTTCTGTCTTGTATTAGTGGTGGGACCTCCCTATTTGCCTCCTGTGGGTGTGAGTTTTAGCTGCTGACCTGCTCCAGAGGTGGGGCCTTTCTTATTGGTTGTCTGCCCCAGAGGTGGGGCTCCACTACTGGATTGCTGTAGAAACAAAGCATCTCTGCTAGCAGATTCTGGAGGATAAAATTGTAGCTGACCAGCTCTGTGGGTGGGAACCTGCTGCTAGGCTGCTATGCTCTTTCTTCTGGCATACCCCAGAGGTGAGGTGTCCCTCTTGGCCAGCCTAAAGGTGGGGCTTCAGGGCAGGTCGGTAATGAGGTCAAGGTCTCCAATGTGACTTGTGCTTGGGGTGGAGTGGGGCCTTACTGTGATGCACAGAATGCTCAATTGTAGGGAGTTGCTGGTGTGCAGAAGGATGAGCCTTGCTGGTGGATTAGCCCAGATCTGGAACCTTACTGCAGGTCCCCTTCTGTAAGCCTGGCTACTGCTGCTGCTGCTCCTAGATCTTCATCCACTCCCAGACCATGACACAGACCTTTCCTGCAGTGATAATAAGCTGCTTCATTTCTCCTAGATCAATTCTGAGGTGGTTTTCCAGGTGCTTGAAGGAGAATTTGAGAGAGCTTCAGAGGGTTTCTTACTCTGCCATTGTGACACTAAAAATCTATTATTGTTTTTAATGCACTCTCTTTAGTAATGCAGAAATCAAGTTTGGAAAGATCTTATAAATGTTTTGATGAGAGACAATTGTCACTGATAGAAATGGGCAATTCTCACTATGCTGATTTTTTTTTAATGCTTTGGGAGAAAGGGAACAGGAGACAAATTGTTTTAAAAATAGTGCTCTGCAGTTTTATATCTTTTCAACAGATCAGCATTTTTATACACCTCACCACCCTTGTCCAACTTCTTTATGGTCCTCTTTCAACTCTCCCCCATTTTATTGGCATTTAGGTAAAGATGTTCACCTGCTAAAGAAACTGGAGGAATAAAAAGTGGGGGAGAGGGATTGCACCTTCCAGGGAATGTACAATAAATCAAAAATGTCATTTTCTCTTCTTCATCAGTTTCTTGGTCAGTTAATATAGTATAATCCAGTTTTGTATTGGTACAGCACTTGGGTGAAAATATATGTCTAAAAAACCTCTAGTTTGTTTTAAAGACATATTTTAATAACAGATAAAACCCATTTTCTTCTTTTCAAAAAAAATGATTAACATTAACATGCAAGTAGAAAATATAGCCGGATGGGTAAATAAGCACATACAGATGCAATCATTTTTATACTTTGGACATTTTAAGCTGCACTTTAAAATGAAAAGAAAAGAAAGAAAGGAGCAAGAGAGTCAAAAATTCAGGCAAGATAATAACCTGCATTTCTCAGAGCATTAACACCTTCTGTCAGTAATTGGACTGGACTATATCTGCCATCTAAATAATTTAATGACTGGATATTTATATTACTTTGTAGGAGTGCCACTAGAAAATCCATCAGCTTCTAGAATTTGAATAAATAGAAATAAATTGAAGTAAATTGGAGTAAAATTAATTTTTGAGGCAGGCAACAAAGCAATTAACCCATTCAGGACATGAATTTAAATTAATTTGGAATTTAATCAAAATCAATATAAAATCTTATAATTTGATCAGAAAAAATCAACATTAAAAACTGGTGAGTATATGACTAGAAACCATGGTAAGAGGATAATGCCTCATATTTGTAGTAAACTGAAAGCTAAATATATCAGTAACTATAATGAGAACATATCTGGAGTATTAAGTCTAAAATTATGCTATGATGATAACTGACATCAACATAATTGGTGAAGGTTTACAAATCAGTGCTTGTGTGTAAATATATATTGTGTGCATATATGTGTACATATGTATACATGTGTATGTGTGTGTGTATAATTCTTTTTGATTCACACACCCACCCCATGTTAAAAGATGTGAATCCCATTTTCCAGATGAAGAAGATGTTTCAGAGAAGTTAAATGATTTGACTAAGGGTTATATAGTTAGTAAATTGCAGAGGTAGGTTTCATACTCAGAGGTTTCTGAGTATCAGTCTAACTGTTTATTTACCCAACATGTCCTAAAGTGACATTGGCAAACTGATGTGTTTCCTTCGAATAATGGTACATAGTCAGAAGAACAGCTGGAGGAGGAGATGAAATGGGTTGTGTTGGCACTGCAGAGTTGACAGGATGACTGGGCAGGACTATTACTAATATTGAGGAATCCTCTCTGCTAGAACAGTCTACCTGCTAAATTTAGATAACTGGTAGTATCTGGAAATTCCAACACTTTCTCTGGAAACATCTACATTAAAGAAAGTTAGACTCTCTCAAGATTCTATAAAAGTAACTTGCACTATTAGAGGAGACTTTGATAGGATTTCTTCCAGGAATCAGAGATAAGATCACTGGCCAATTGTTTGCTGAATCAATTATCTTCCTTTGTTTTGTTTTATTTTAAATTGAGAGTTATATTTTGCTTTCCTAGTCCTGTGGCACCACTACTCTAAAAATATCTAACAGTATTTTGGCAATAATATCTTCCATTTCTTCCAGTACTTGAAGGTGCCACTTATCTGTGCCAGAATCTCAATTATTCAAAACATAAAGTCATGATTGATGGGTAGTTTAAACTTGGTGGCTCTGGGAACATTAAATTATTCCATGGGACAATGTTATTATCTAAGCACTCCTGCATAGGCAGTTTGATGGGAGCATTCTCCCATCAAGTCACACACACACACACACACACACACACACACAATACAAACTTGAGAAATTTGCAGGTAAAAATAAGCTTCACTAAATAGATAATGCCCTAGAAACAAATACCATCCTTTCATGTGTGTTTCTAGATAACTCAATGGTTATAGTTGTCACTTACACATTTTAGCTAACTGGAAAAGATGTGAAAGTAGAACAAATTGAGCAGAACTCTCAAAATCAAAACTCTCTATATAATCTCCTTTCTATCCTCTTGTTCAAATCAAGAAATTAAAAAATCAGAATTGAGAGGTCTAATTTTTATAGTATTATGAATTAAAAAATGAAGTTTATTTACTAATAGATGACTGCTACAAGATCATTGTAAATTATAAGAAGGAAGGTAATTTGTGCATATTCCATTTTGAAGTCAAATATTATATCACATGACAAATGGATATTAATGAATATAAATATGTGTATGTATCAATTCTAGATTTATAAATGTCAACAACATAAGCATACTCATCTATCTTACCTAAATAGTGCATAAGTAGAAAAGTAATAGAAAACTGTATTATGTACAATTTTATAGATAACTAAATGAGTAAATATAAAAAGAAAAAAAATGTAGAGACCTTTGGACAATCACCTTTCTTTTCTTTTAAAATAGAAGGGAGGAATTATCTTACAGGATTTTAGTCTCTACCACTGGTAATAACAATACTTAATAATAGCTGGCATTTATATAGTGATTACTATGTAGCAGGCACGATGCTAAGCACTTTTTACAAATCATCTCATTTGATCCTCAGAATAATCCTGGAAGGTTGTTGCCATCATTATTCCCATTTTAGAGATAAGGAAACAGGGTAATTCATTTGTCCAGGGTGTCTGAGAGCCTATTTGAACTATGTTCTTCTTGATTTAAGGTCAGGAATTCTATTAACCATGGCACCTAGATGCTTCTAAAGTAGGCAAAGGTTGAGGTACACACACACACACACGCGTGCGTGTGCACACACACAGATATACATACATACATATACATGTATGTATATATGTGTATTTATAACATTCTAGGAGCAGTTGAGTAGCCTGCCTAGAAGAGGGGTATTTATAAAAATTTCATGAAAACTATAAAAAGGGATAAAAGGACATGGAAATGTTGTATTTTCTCTTTGTCACACATGTTCTCTGCATGTGTCTCATAACCTATATATTTTATCTTTCATCCTTTCTTCTTGTGGATATCATATGTATGTGTAAGACAGTGTGTTCGAAGTTTTAGAGGCAATATTTTGTACCAATTGTTAGTGTCATGGCTTCTTTGCTGTAGTAGTTGTTCAATCATTCAATAGTGTCTAATGATTGTGATCTCATGGACCATAGCATGTCAAGTGGATCTATCCTCCACTGTCTCCCAGAGTTGGTCCATATTCGTGTGCATTTCTTCCATGACACCATCTATCCCTCTCATCTGTTGCTGTTTCTATCTCCTTTTGCTTTTAATCTTTCCCAACATAAGGGTCTTTTCCTGTGAGTTCTGTCTTCTCACTATGTGGCTTTCTTATTAAATGCTTATTGTAAAAGCTAATTAAGTCTTCCTGGCTAAATGATTTGGTGGAGACTAGTGAACAATCATCCTAGAATTATGACCTCACAGGAATACCTCCAACAATCCTCAAAGGAGAAAGAGGAGGAGGAGAATGAAAAAGAGGAGCTGCACTCTGGGAACTCCACCCATCAGTTTGAATACATGTTTGTGGGAGTTACTCAGAGTGGGTATAACATGTACAAGAAAATATTTTGTTTCTAAATATAGTTGATATTGAGACTATGAGATACATACACACACGCACGCGCACACACACACACACACACACACACACACACACACACACACATATATATATATGTGTGTGTGTGTGTGTGTGTAGAGAACCTTGAGGGGTTTGAAAGAGCCCCTCCTCCAAGGAAGAATAATAGCTGACTTGAGAAGTTAAGTGATAGAATGTTCTCAGGTTCTAGTCCTTGAATTTGGGTGTTGAAGTTCCAGGAATCAGGGCTCTTGCTATACAGGATAATGTTCTGATAAAGAGGCTTTGAGGCTTCCTTTCTACTTAACACAATCTGCTCTGTTTCATGCTTCAATCACTACCTTTATGGTTTTTTACTATTTAAGCATCTCGATTCCCTGAATTATTGGATCAGTATGTCCAGAATAAACTCAGTTTGTTCAGACTGCTGTGTCCTGCCTGCTGTCTTTTCATCCTCACTCTGTGAGCCCTTAACTGCTCCAGACCTATTGGACTACACTAGCCGCAGCATATACATACATACATACATACATATATATATATATATATATATATATATATATATATATATATATATACATACATACAGGCACACACACACACACAAATGTGTGTATATGTGTATAAATATGTGTACACAATGTGTACACAAACACATTGGGAAGCAACATAGTGTAGTACAAAGCTGTTAAACTCATAGCTATAGGTTTGAGTCAGCTCTAGACTAGGCCCCAGAACATTAAAATGTTAATTTTAAAATTATTTTATGATATACATATATATAATATAATTATTTAATTAAAATGAAAACAAATTAAATAAAAATGCAAAACATATATGACATGAATTTATAGTTTTCTAAGTCAAATATTGCCCTAGGGATCTGTTTTTTGAGTTTGAAACCGCTGAAATAGTGAAAGTTAATCATAGAGTCTTCAGTTCAGAGTTGTAGTATGACTCACATTGAGAATATGACTGGGCAAACTGCTTAACTTCTCGGTGTCCTGGCCATGTCTCTATGACTATTAGTTGCTAAGCAACTCCTGAACTGCTTCATTTACCAATGTAAATGGAATTTACTCATCAGGACTTCCTTCTAAGTGCAATCATAAATTCTGCCCTCCTATCCCAAAAGGTACACATATAATATTTTAAGTATGGTTACATTGCTTTATCTCTGACTATACCCACATGTTTAACAAATCCTTGAGTGATCCTATGGCTGCCATCTCTACCAACCCCCAAAATAATGATGCCAGTCCTAAAAAAGGAATAATCTCTCTTTGGCTCTTAATCAAATCCAGTAATTTGCTACAGGGAAGTATTAAAATCTGGATATAAAGTCTCCAAAATTCTTGAAGTTGCTAAACATACACTGTGGATATTGGATACAAGGTAGCCTTTATTTTACTCACCACAAGATATAAATGACTCTGAGGAACCTGTGAACAAATAAAGATACATAAAGCCCTCATAAAGAGAAAAGTAGAATCTCCCTTTAAAAAGATGTAAATACCTTTTGCGGGGGAAGGGGCGTTGCTAAGCAATCACACCCACTCCCATTCACCTTGGACCTCCATGTCTGTTTCACTCATGGTGACGTCGGAGAAAGTGTTAGAAAGTGCTTAGCAAACTGCCAAGCAAGTAGTGGAAACATAATGATTACAGTCGGATTCCAATGTTGCAGTTCTCCATTATCTGGTTCTTTTCCTCTAGATGTGGAGGCTACATTGGTGATCTTCCTTCTCCAAGAAGCACACTGTTTAGAAGATCAATGTCAAGACATTCTAAGACTAAGACCAAAACTCAGAACCCCTCAAGCTCAGAGCTACCCATGAGGTAAGCTTTAGAATTGACAAGTCCATTCTCAGAAATCCTAATCTCTGACCTCTGCTTAGATTAAAAGAAAGAGAAAGACAGAAGGTTACTCATATCTGACAGCTTGAGAACCCAGAAAATCTAAGGAAACACTCATTGTTCTCCCTATACTTCTTTTGTCGGTAACATTTTCTCTCCTGAGTGTAGGAGGACGTTCCCTAAAAACTGCACCCCACCTACTCTCCAGTCTGCAAATTGAAGGGAGAAGAAATTTAATGAGGTCGCACTGCTGGCAAAGCTAGAAACATAGATGCCATTAAATCTTCGAGAAACTCCATTTGTCCACCGAGAACAAACCATGTAGGGATAGATAGTCATCACACTAGGATACATGGTGGCAAATTCTCTGGTCATGAAAATCTACATATTTTCTAAATACATACATATATATCCATATACACATGTGTGCATGTAGAAATGCACAAATATGCTTATACACACATAGACATATGCACCCATGCTATAGTCCCTGGCTATAGTGTGAAATAATTAAAAGAGTAAACCTTTCCCTCCTCCCAAAAGTGGCTTCAAACAGCCTCAAAAAAGAAAAAAAAAATATGTTATTTTAAGTCTAAGGAAGTATTATGTTAAAAATGAGCAGCACAAACATTGCTTGATCTGTGAATCCTTCATATGAATGTCTTTTTGTATGTATGTACTTATGCTGTATTTAACTATTGCCCATTTAAAACATATCTGCCTCTGAAGTTAGTGGTCTATTATGGGAAACTTAGTGAATATGTGGAAAGCATAGATCTTGGTCTGCTATGGGAAATTTTCCCAAAGACTTAAAAAGGATTATAAAATATCATATAGTCCAGCCCCTAAATGACTCTGATCAATATATGCAAGAAATAAAACTACTTTGAATATTGTTCTTATCTTACAGCCCTTCTAGAAATATCTGATGCCTTTTTATCATTGAGTAAGAAATTCAACCTAGATTTTACTTTGCTGGATACTGTTCTATCACTCAAACCAATACTTCCTGTTCTTGTGCTAATTGATTTCTCCTCCGTGGATTTCATACCTTACAATATTCACACAATATTAGGTGGCCCTTAATCCATGCAAACTATTTGCTTTCATCTGTTTTTTAATGAGTCTGTATTTCTACGTGCTGCTACTCATTGTTAGAGATGTTTGTTGAATTCTCTGACTGTATACGTTTGTGTAACTGAAGTCCCCCTGATGAAATTCAGTATTCCAGATGTGTTCTGCTCCTTATTCATGCAGAGAGAGAGCGATTATAAAGTAAGTCAATGAAGTCTTACAAAAGCTTTAATCAAGTTGACATTTATAAAGAAATAAGAATTAAAACGAATCAAATAACTGACTGAAAATTCTCATTGCATTACCTTGAATCAACATGTTTACATTAGAATTTTAGATTATTCTTTGGCTTTGCAAATCATCATCATAGGATTTTTTATTCCCAAGAATTCTTTCACGTCTTGTTGTTGGGCCTTCTTTTCTGTCTGAATTCTCTCTTAGTCAGTTACTCAGACCTCATGGGTTTCGTGAACAGTCTATGCATGTGACTACTAAATCTAGTTATTGACACTTAGCTCTATGCTGAGTACATCACCAACTACTTGATACCTCAGCACAGAGGGACCCCACTGGCCCCTCAAACTTTTTCACCTGAAAAGACTCACTCACATGAACTGATGCTGAGTGAAGTGAGCAGAACCAGCAGTACATTGTACACAGTAACAGCAACATTATGTAATGGTCAACCATGATAGATTAAGCTCTTCTCAGCAATACACTGAACCAAAACAATTCCAAAAGACTCAAGATAGAAAATGTTAACTACTATATATGCTGACTTCTAGTGTTAAATTGATTTGGAAACCTTAATAAGTAGAAAGTGTATCTGTTTTGGTTTCTCTGAAATAGAAAGCTAATTATTAGGCCTTTTTAAATAGCAAAAGAAAAAATGCTTATTCCAATACAAGGTGAGATTTATGAGCAACAATAAATCTACAGCTATAATACTTTAGTAATTTAGATTTTTATGAGTCTAAGATTATATTCCCAGAAAAAAGACCTAAATCCTTAGGGCCACCATGACTTTTGTTGTTCATCATTAAAAGTATTAAATTTAGCAAATCTGTGTCTTGGAATTTCCAGAATAGTTCCACCTTCTCTATCCCCCAAGATGATCTGTAGAGTCTTTCAACTGGCACTTGAAATTCTCGACAGTTTTCTTCCATTATTTCTTGTATTATGGTGTTCAGGTTTTATTGACTTGGCATTTTCTATTGGTAGATTTATAGTCTTTAAGGTGTCTTAATATATCTTGTTGTTGAGAGCAGTATGTTTTGCTTGTATTGAAATAATATTTTCTTAAAATGTTACTGATTCTTGCTTCTCTTCTTTCTGATTATTTTTCATATCTTTATATTACACTTCCAATCAATTATTCTTTCTTTTCTTTGGTCAAACTCACTAGCATGGATTCAGTGTTTTCTAATCTGCTATTATTTTGTCTGCTGCGCAGGCCACAAATTCTTCTTTCACAACTTTTATTTCTCTTTTAAACTATTCTGAAAAATCTTGCCAGAGTTCTCTTGGGAATCCATGGAGGGGCTTCTGCCTCATCAAATTTTTTTCTTTTTCTTTTTTTTGTAATGTATATTCACAGATATCTTGGATGGTTAAGCTGATTTGGAAGTCATATTCCCATCTGTATTAAAACTCTTCCCTGTTTATCTGTTTAGGCTCCAGATCTTTAATGGAGTTTTCTTCCTTTTAAAACCTTAAGTTTTATATAAGCAGCACTGGAAATGAGGAAGAAAATGTTGAATTCTGTTGCAGGCCTGGAGTGTCCTTTGCAGGCCTTCCAGAGTTTGGTGACCCTTAGGAGAGGGGATGCTGATTATATCTCAATAGGTATTAGGGATTAACCTTCTCTGTCATTAGTTTATCAGGAGTTTTGCCTCATTAGGGTTTTTAGCATCTGAGACATTGGAAATAGCTGAAATTGCTTTATCTTTTATGTATAATCCCTGTTTTAGAGAGGGTTAGGAGGTCCTGAGGATCAGTGAAATGGTGGAACTTTCCATATTTTTGGTCAAACTAACCTGGAAGCCCATTCCTTTTAATTTATCTCCATATGGGGAAAAAAAAATGTCAGTAGTGAAAAACCTATTGTATGCAGAATTAGAAAACGAGGTCCATTCACACACAAAACTGTCACTCATTTTCTTTGTCATTTTGGATAAGTCATTTAAACTCTATCAATGACTTCATAAGTGGGTAAGATGAAGGAGTTGATCTGGAGGGCCTCTAGTGTTCCTTTCACCTCTTAATGCAGTGGCTGGCACATAGTAGGAACTTAATGAATATTTATTGTTTGATTGTGAATCGATTATCTGTAATCTTCTGAATTAATGAAGGAATGTGACAAAATATATCACTTAATCATTACCTCATTCAAAAACAATGAGGAAGTGAAATTAGCTACTTTGTTAATAGACTTGCACTCATTAGAGGTGATCAAGAAGAGGCAGATCACTTGTTCAAGGAATTGAAAAAGAAATTCTATTTCAGGTAGAGATTAGGCTACATTATATCTGAGGTACCTTTTAAATATGAGATTCTGTGATTCTCTATTTCTAAACTCATAATGTACCTAGCACTATATGTAGCCATTATAAGGCTAGACTGATCTGAGGACACATCTCTATCAGTAAGTAAATATTCTTTTTTTGTCAAAAGCAAAGAATTTGGCAGCAAATACTACAAAAAAAATCACCTTTGAATGAAGCACAAATGTTGAAAAGTATTGAAATTTATCCTGCTGGTTAGTAAGCAGTAAATTGTTAGGAACCTTGAAATGACTTTTCTAAAAAAAATGAGGATTTGTTAGCACCTTATAATGTGCAGTCTTAGGTTTTGAAGGAAATATGTTTATGCTAGTCAGCATGACATTTAAAATACATGACATCATAAATTCTCCACGATCATCTATTAATCCCCATGGACCAAACAAAAAATAATGAACAAAGAAGCCTAAATATAATATAGATTTATTGATATGTTCAGTTCTTTCAGTCATACTTGACTTTTTGTCATACCTCACTTGGGGTATTCTTGGGGAAGATATTAGAGTGTTTTGTCATTTCCTCCTTCAGTTTGTTTTAAAGATGAGGAAGAGAGACAAACAAGGTTAAGTTACTTACCCAGGGTCACAAAGCCAATCTAAAGCTGGATTTGAACTCAAATCTTCCTGACTCTAGGCCAGGTACTCTATCCACCGCACCGCCTGTTGTGTTCCTTAGGCAAGTCATTGGAAATTTTTTGACTACAAAGATGACATAATTGTGCCTATCCAGCACTATTTTTTGCTTAGAAACCATTCCTCTTTTAATTCTACCTGGGGTTTCATTCCTTTGTCTCATAATGTCATTCCTTTGATTTCTATGGAGTTTCCAGTCCACAGATTCCTGACTTGTTTTCAGGCAAAATACTGTCTAATCATGCCTTATCTGGCTTGAAATTGAAAAACTGATTTCTTGAATTTAAGTGAGACTTTACATTTGTATAATTTAATTTCATCATTGAAATTAAATCTCATTTTCTAGTCTGTCAAGCTACTTTTTTGTACCCTGAAACTGAATCATCTAGTATACTCTAGTTATTCATCCTAACTTTGTATCACGGTCAGCTAAATATGATAGTTTCTCATTTCAACATTCAACCCTCACCAATATTAACAGATGTGGAAGATGAGATCCAGAAAATTTAAGAGACTAAGTTAAGGTTTGAAGGATAATTAAATAACAGAGTCAAAATATGAATGAATTCAAGGCACAGTCTGGTCTCAAGTTCAATATTCTTAACCTTACCTTTCATGGCCTGCTTTGATTTATTTTTCCTCATAAGCTTATAGTGGTATTCTATAACATTTTGAACAAATCCTAAACAATTTAAAAGACATTTCCTGCATTTCAACAGTATAATATATTGTTATTGTTTAGTTAATATACTCGATCCAACATTTTACTAAATCAAAACGCTCTGTACATCATTTTAAACATAGCCAACTTGGAAAATACCCCCATCCTTTCCCGATTATATTTCCTTCTTCTCTAACCTGCAGATTTGAGACCATTTTCCAGTTGCTGTGGCAGCTTTGGCTTCTCCAAAGGACATTGATCTCCTAGTTCTTGGTGCAGTATACCATCTATCAGCTGTTTTACTATTTCACATTACAATTTAGACTCTATTTTGTCAGCTCTGTAACAGTATTTTGGATTCTGCAGGGAGAATGTGAGATCTCAAGACAATTCTGTACTTTTCTAAGCTATCTTGCCACTTTAAAAATGTTGTCAGAGAAAGTATTATTTGGGAAAGCCTGTCTGAATTATGCTACTGAAAATCTGTGCAGTACAGCTAAACCAAATTGATTTACCAGGGGGCTAGCTGCATTTCAGAGACATATAGCTCCTGGAGTAACCCAGGAAAATCATTGTTCCTATAGTGACATTCAGATAGAGAATGTGCACTTCTCCAAATCAAACCCTAATAATACATCGATGCATTTAAGACATATTTTTATTACTAATTTGAGAGGAAAGAAAAGTTTCTACTTTAAGTAATGCGGTGATATCCAAAGTCATAAACTACTTACAATAAATGGCTCTTCATTTCTTTTGCAGCAATGTAGCAGAGCTGGTGTTCCTGAGGAGAAATACAGCTATGCAGAGGGAATGAGAATGGGGCCAAGAGTATTTTCAGTACAGAAATTACAGAAGCCTTGAGGAAAGTGTGAATTTCTTAATGAATATTCTTATGTCTTCACCAAGCTGAATGTCCCCTAGAAAAGCCATACCACCTGGGGTACCCTGCTCAGAAGAGACATAATACAAGCTGACATATAGAGATTCACATTTTTGCAAAGAGCTTTACATACATTATCTTATTGGAAAATAATAGCAGCACTGTGTGGTAGGCAGGCATGACAGATATTATCACCCACATTTTACACACAAGGAAATTGAATCTCAGAGAGTTTACTTTTAAATGATTCCTCCATAGAAACACAACAAGCAAGTATCTGCGATTTGATTTTAAGCTGCGTTTTCCTTACTTTAGGTCTAAAACTCTTATCTAACACATCAACCAATATATGTATATCATCACATTCCTTACATCTTTTGATAAAAATTATGTTTTTGCTTTCTCCTGCATCTCTATCACTACCCATAAATTTACATTCCTTACCTAAGTTCTTCTCTCAGATAATTTTGGGAGAAGGGGACTAGGAATGAAACCAGCTTGCTCCTTAAACTCTATATAGCAACCTATGTTAGCCACCTACCATAATTCCTTTCCTTCCTTGGTTCTTTGTGTTGACTCAGTCACGTCCAATTTCTGTGAGGTTGAGGGAAGATGACATATGCTTACGTGGCAAATTCTCTGTAGTTTTAAGGTTCACTCATCTAGAAGCCACCCTAGGCAGCAAGAAACCTGAGTTCTTCTCAACTCCAACACAGATAAGTGGCTCAATGAAGTTGATATTCACTGATTGTTGCAACAGGGAAGACCATTATACACCAGCAGAAATTCTACAGCAGAAGAAAAATGGCTATGTCCCAAAGCTTCAATATCTGTGAGTTGCTCAAGAAAAGAGGTTAGTGAGGAAGGGTTGCAGACTGCGGTGTTGTATATCAGCGTTCTTCTCTGTTAATTCCTTAACTTACTGTCTTATAGATTGAGCTATAATTATTCTATTTGTAGCATGTCACTCTTACTTCTTTCTTATTTTCTTTTTTTAAAGTCAGTAAAAACAGGAGAAAATGTCTAATCTTCCATCTATTTCATGTACTCAGAAGTCCTCTCTGAGTTTTATTGACACTGCTTTCCTTTGGTTTCTCACTTACCTTTTTGAAGACTCCACCTTGGTCTCAACTTTGCATGACCTGTATTCATGTCAGCTAATCCTGGGCTTTCTTATTCATTAATTCCTTCACTCATTCACTTATTGTCTCCCCAACTTCCTTTCTTTCATTTCTTTCACTCTAGCTTACTTCCTTCTTCCCTCTATCCTCCTTTTCTTTCCCTCTCCTTGCTGCTCTCTCTTTTCTCTTTTTTTTTTTCTCCCTCCACCCTCTTTCTAATGAGTATCCCTTTCTTGTCCAAGCTAAAAGTGGACAGGACAACCACTCATAGGCCTGTCCTCACTGCTAATTGCAAAAGATTTATGTATTGTGTGTCTGATATGAACCAGTTTCCACTTTTAAGGAAGTATGGTGGTCTCCTTATTCTCCTTACAGGTGCCAGTTTTAAAGTGGACACTCAATTAACTCTACACCTACTGCAATTCAGAATTCTGGCATCCAGTTTATCTACCAACCTCAGTTTCCACAATAGCAGAGATTCAGGTATGGATTACTTTAACCAATGGTTCCACTTTTAAATAAAATATTTTGTTTGAAAGCATGTTGTTGTTTTCCCTCTCCTTGACTGAAATCTACTTTTCCACAACTTCTGCTCAATGTTGTAATTTCTGCCATCTGATCACAAGTACAATCCTTCTTCCACTTGTAACATCTTTAAATTCCTGAAAACAGCTATCTCATGCCCCATCCCATCATGCTAGCCTGAATCTTCCCTCCAAGCTGAAACACAGGACCAATTACTGAGAAATGAAAAGGATTTCACAGGCCATTTTATGAAATCCTCTTCTTTTACAACTGAAGAAACAGAAGAAATAGGTTTTCTGCAACTGTGGTTGTTCTCCTTTGTTCTCAAAGAACTCCGAAATGATATCACCATGACAAAGTGAAGTTTCAATGTGTCTGACCGTGGTTGATCAGACCCAACACGAGCTCAGAATGTTCTACCACAGATTGGGCAGAAATAGTCCATGTGAACATTTGGAGTGGTTACTCCAAATTTGTGTTTCCTACATTTCCTTTGTGCTGTTTCAACTTTGCTTTGCTCATAGAGCACAGCTTCTTTTCTGATGTGGGCATGGCATACTGAGCAGTCCTGTGCCAGTGTCTCTCATGTTCCACAATCAAATCCAAAGTTCTTGAGAGTGTCCTTGTATAACTTCTTTTGACCACCATGGATCCCCTGCCCCATGTTACTTCTCCATAAAATAGTCTTTTTGTACATTTTGCTTTTGAACAACATGTCCAGACATCAGAGTTGTGCTCTCTAAAGTATAGTTTGAATATTTGACAGAGATTTTCTGCAACTAATTAATACCTAGAAGAAATAAAGCAAGACAGAAAATGAAATGAAAACAAATTTAGAAAGAACTGGAAGGAAAAAAAATTGTTTCATAGAGCAAGTAGTAAACCTTACCCAAGTAACTGACTCGTTTAAAACTAAAATAAGTCATATATGAATAAGTTATTCCAGTAGTGAGAAAGGAATATTAGAACAAAATCACAAAGCTGAAGGAATAGAAGATAATATGATATATCAGATATAAAAATAAACAATTTATGTAGAAAACAGGTCAAGTAGAGAAATTTGAGAATCACTTCATTCTTTGAAAACTGTGATAAAAATGCCTTGATATTATATTTCAAGAAACTTTATTATTATTATATTAATATGAACTATACAGCCCTACTAGGATTAGAGGGTAAAATAGAGGCAATAACTTTAATCTCATCTTATAGAAATCTGGAAAGGAAAAATTCCAGGAATTACAAAGTTAAAATATAGAGCTCCTAAATCAAAGGAAAAAAAAGAATATTGCTCCCAGTCAGAAAGAAATAGTTTAATACCATGGAATTACAGCAACTTCTACCATACAGTGGAAGAATTTTTAGGATATTATTCAAAAAGGCAAAAGATATGGACTTATGACCAAAAACAATTTATCTTGCAAAGCTTAATATAATCCTGAATATAATATAATATAGAATGAAAGGCATTTTTATTAGAATAAAGGACTTTCAAAATATTTTTGATGAAAAAATACTTGAGAAATAACTTAGGAATGCACACATTAGATTCCAGAGAAATCAAGAAAGATAAGATAGATAGATAGATAGATAGATAGATAGATAAATGATAGATAAAATCTCTCTCTCTCTCTCTCTCTCTCTCTATATATATATATATATATATATATGCATGTATGTATGTATATGTATATTTGAAAAAGTAACACTCTAATTGTGATGAGGGACAGACAACAAATGTTCCTTCAGAAGAAGGTTTTAAGAAAGGAAAGGGAATTTACTGCCTGAGCTACTGATCAAAGGATCAACAAACATTAGGAGCCACAACATCCTTTAGGGTCTGACAACACACATCCAGTGTTTCAAGGAACTGGCAGAAAAACCAATCAAAGATGCAATGAACGTACTAGCGACACCTCTTGACAAATATGGACAGAGTTTATCCCCAAACACATATAGTTTAGACATATTGAACACCAGGAGACACTTCTTAGCTGACTGTTTGGTCTTCCAAAAGAATTTGATACATCAAGGTTATGTAATTTCTACTGTGCAGCTCCAATACACAATTTTCTCATTCTGAGTCATAATTAAAACTTATAGGGCTCATAGAAGTGGCTGACCAAAGTGTACTTGAGAGCCATAAATGCCTCACTTCCAGTCCTGCATTTGACACATGCTAGTTGTTTAAATGGGGGCAAGTGACAACCTCTGTAAGCATCAGTTTGTTCTTTTATGAAATAGGAATATTACCTGTGGCACATCTCTTTCAGGGTAGTTAGGAGGATTTAATGAGTTAGTATATTTATAGCCATAACAAAAATATTTCATTCTTCCTTGCATCAGTATTGATAGTATATCTCTATTAAACTCCTCCTCTGCTATTTCACCAAGACATGAACTTAGACATTCAGTAGTTGGCAATAAGAGCCTGCATTAGAATCATTACAATGGAAGAGAGGAAGGTATTTTGAAAGTAAAATGGACAAGGTATGATAACTTTAGTGGAATTATCTTTACCTCTTTTCTTCCTCTCATCTCTAATATCCAATTTTGAATGTGGAAAAGACAGAAATTACCGAGTTATAAAGGATAGTTTTGAAGATAAGGACAAGCTCACCTTGGGATGCAATGAGTTTGAGTGCTGGGGGGATGTTTAGTAGCTGATGTTCCACAGGTTGTTATGGAAGTTCAGAAGAATGAAGTCCTGACTGGAGAAAAATCTGGAGAAGTCATCTGACTAGGGGTAGAAGTTCAAAGTAAACTACTATTATTAGAGAGAGACTATATATAGAAGAGGGAAAGGACATGGATTTATTAAATGGATTTAATATGTGGTATTTGAAAAAAAAGAAAAGAAGTCGCTTCAATAGCATAGTAAAAGGAGAAGACAAATTGTAAGGGGTTGAAGATCAACTGCATGGTAAGGTTGCAATGAATAAAGACTGCAGGAATAGAATGATAGTTTCAAAAGAAGGAAAAAGGTTCAAAAGAGAGCTTTTACTTTCACCCCTTTGGAAGGGGGAAGGGAGCAAGCGTTTATAAAATGTCTCCTATGTGCCAGGCACAGTGCTGAGTGTTTTACAAATATTTGATACTCACAACAATCCTAGAAGGTAAGTACTGCTGTTTTACCCTTTTTGCATTTAAGGTAACTGAGGTAAATAGAGGTTACATGAATTGATCAGGATCATATAGCTATTAGATGCCTGAAGCCAGATTTGAATTCGGTTCTTCCTGATTCCAGGTCCAGCACACAGACATCTAGCTATCTCCCTGGGGAGAAGTATATCCATTTGTTGGTGGATTGGAGCAGTGAGTGTGGTGATAGAGATTGAAAATGTGTGGAAGACAGAATAGAACCTGGATCAAACTGAAAGTCAGTAGGATTCAATGACTCATAAAGAAAGAAAAACAGCTTTAGTGGGGAGTAAGAATGCTTTATTTTCTGTGACAAGAGGCAAAGAAGGAAAAGTGATAATGCTAAGAAGTTTTGAGGGCTGCTGGGGAGGGAGGGGGTTGATGGACTTTACTCCAGATAACCTTAATCATCTCACTGAAGAAGAAATTATAGACCCTAATGTAAACATAATACAGTCAAATTGGAAGTTGATTATGTTAGACTTTCTAATATTTCTCCTTTCCCTAAAGAAAGATTTTAGAAATTGAATTCAGCCTACAGAAATAATTTATATTACAATGACTGTATTTGTATAGCAGCAGTTCACTAGTAGCTATGCTCTGTCTTCCCCAACAGTATAATCAAAGCAAATTTGCAACCAAAAGAAATTGGTGTCTCAAATACTGCAATTATTCCCAAGTGAGAATAGATGTGTTTGGAATGATGTCAAATCCATGATAATGATGACTCAGAATGAGAAGAAACTATATTTACCCCTTTTATGGTACTTTTCATTTTCTAAATACTTAAGAATTATTAACTAGTCCTCAAGTGAAGCAAGCTGGGTTTTTTTGAAAAACATTGATGGGAGAAAATGATTTGTACATGACAGAGAAGGAGTTAATGTGGCAGTCTTCTATGTAGCATCAGCCAACATTTATTTCTATAGTTTAAAAGTAAAAATGAAGGTTCTGTGTCTGGGCAAACATTTTTTAGGAATTGGAAACTGTTAAGAAAAATTTCAGGAAGCTCAGTGCTTTTCTTGGCACTGTTTTTAGGTTCATTGAAGGGGAAAGAAATCTCTGGGTTCTTCTGAAAATTCCCCAAGCCACATGACCTGAGGCATTTCAACAATGTGCCAACTGAGGTAGCCACTAATTGAAAAGGTAGCTCAATGGGGTTATCTTCTCCATGTGTTTTCTCTGTCATTTCACTTGAATGCAAGCTGATTGGGAGCCCTTTTGTTTCTTCTTTTCAAACATTTCAGCTTCTGTTCATCTATTTCTTATGTAATACTTTTGGCTTGTTTCTGTCTGAACCAATATCATCACAGTTCTCTCCCAGGGCATACTGTGTATTAACCAGATATACAGACCAAACATGTCAATGCATTTTCATTCATTTTTTTTTTGCTATAAAATTGGATTTACTAATTCAAAATCCTTAGAACTGAAGTTCTATTCTTATTTGTAGCCATAGAAACATGGAGATGAAAGAGAGCTTCAATTACCTGAAATAGATACCTTTCTCCCTTCTTTGTAGATGTGAAGAAGTACAACTATGCATTGCCTATACTATCAGAATTGGTTGGTTTGTCTTTTCATGAACTAATTTTGTTCTTTCCTGTCTTATTCTTTGTTCAGAGAGGTGACTTTCTGGGTAGGAGTTAGGAAAATATATGCTTGAAAATGAAGTTAACATGAAAACAAGATATTTCAATAATTTTAAAAGAAAAATGTTAAATTTTTCTTTGAAAAATGAAACTTTTAGAAAGCTTCTTTAATCCAATGCACCCTAACAGGCATGTACTAAGTTTCTGCTATGAGCAAAATATTATGATAGTCTTTGAGACCAAAGTCAAAAATTAAAAAGGAAATCATTCATATCCTTAAGATAACTCTACAGGAAGAATAAAGCTATGAACAGATGAGCATATATGTGATAAATTGAAGATCAAGTACCAATAAAAATGAGGATTAAGGAAGATTTCTTAGAAGAGATGGCACATCATCTGAATTTCGAGAGGAGTGAGGGAATTTAAGGCTAAAATGTGGAGATGTGTTCCAGACAGGAAGAGCTACTTAAATGAAGGAACAGATAAATGGAATGCCACATTTGAAAAACAGCAATAAAAGAAGTAAACAGTGTATGAAGAGAGAAGGAAAGGGTAAGTGAAAAGGACAACTGGGGACAAATTGTGAAGGACATTAAATATCAAGTTAAATAGATTGTACTTTTGCTTAACAACAATAGGGAATCATTGAAAGCTCTTAACTGAGTGGATAGTAAGGTCTTATGTGATTAGGAAAGTTCTTTTACTAGCTATGTAGATGGTAGATTAGAAAGAGAAAAAACTAAAAGATGGGAGTCCAATTGCAAATCTTTGGGCATACAAGAGGAATAATGTGAAGAGAACCTGAACTAACATGATCATCATGTAACTGGAAAGAAAGGAAAAGTAAAAGAGAGAACTGACAAAATGACAAAGGAATGATATAGGGGTGTGAATAAAAGCAAGAAGTTGAAAATTGTCCCCCAGTTGATGACTAATAACTGACTTGAAAACACAGTGGTAAGGTCAATAGAAATAGGCTGGGAGGAAAAGTAAATTTTAATGGAATGAAAAAGGGATATCATCAGAGTATAAAGAGTGGTACATCCCTAGGTTTTGGTTAATGTCCTATAGCCAGGTGCTATTTTTAGGACTTTTGTTTGCTGCTTTCTCTCAAGGATGCTGATTTGGAGGAAGCCCTCCATTCTGCCTTGCACTTGCCTTGTTTGCTGTAGAGGTCAAAACTTGGACTTCTTGGTGAATGCTATAGGTTTCCTTGGTGCTGAGCATTGGTCTCACCCTAGTTCTTGTGTTAGGATATAACTTCTTTTACTCTTTGACTTCCAGCCACTCTGGTGTATCTCCATTGCGAGCTTCTACTTGTACAATCCACTTGTGCAATCCTCAATTGGATAGAAAAGTTTATAAATATCTATCTTTGGTTTTCTTTGTCCTTATTCCTTGGTACATTTTTTAGAGTTTTAGTGAAGTGTTTAAGGGGCATCTGGGCTCCTCTAGGTTCTATCACGTCACGTTTTTCCCACAATTCAGTAATCTTATCTATTGTTAATAAGTCTACAAATATCATCCTGCCTCACTAGCTAGGTGATCTTGGATAAGTTACTTGACTTCTTTCAACTTCAGTTTGCCCATCTGTTAAATGGACATAAAAACAACATCTACTTCCCACTGTTGTTGGGAAGATCAAATAATATATGAAAAGCACTATGAAAGTGTCAAAGCTTTATACAGACTCCAGTTACTGTTGTTTTGATTGTTAAGCATAATCAAAGGTAATAGCTTTACACCATGTCCTATGCACTAGTGACTGGGCTAGGTTCTTTGCAAATATTATTTCATTTTGTTCTCAACCATCATGGAAGAGCAGTGTCGTTATGATCCTCATTTATAGTTGAGGAAAACAAGGCAAATAGAAAATAATATTCATATTAATGCTACTTACATTTGGAGGCTGGATGACAGCGAATCAGCAACATTTTAGAAGTGATAACAAATCAGCAACAATTTAGAAGACATAAATTGGGGGTCTTACTAAGTGGTCTCTGAATTATACCAACTTCAAATTTACATGATTATCCATTTTAGAAAGTTCTTATGGGAATTTAGAAAATTCAATTCATTCTTTAAAATATGGAGATTGGAATTTATTTGCCTGCAGTCTCGATTCAGTACAATATCCCTCACCATTCTTGTGGATCATCACTGAAAAAATAATCTTACTCTTTAATCAAGATAAACTTAGATATTTAATTTCTTAGGAAACTCTGCTTTCAACACTTTCTCAAATGAAATTTGAGTTTATGCAAGTATATTTTATTCAAGCATCATCTGTTATGCAAACCCCCAAAGATAATTCTGCAATCTTTTCATCAACTAAAGAAAAACTTTAGTGGTTATGTTTAATTAAGGAAAATTAAATAGCTTTCTATAACCAGATTAGTATGTATCTATGAACCATGACCCTCTCTATTTCTTCACTTACACTGAAAATGAGTAAGAATGATAATCCTTTGCAAACTGATAGTATCATTAAAAATATTAATATTGCCATGTTAATCTAAGAGGGCATGGCAAGCTGTGATTTTTTAAAGCTCTTTCACACAGCAAATTAGCCAAGAAAAGATAAATGAGGGGATGATTGTAGACTCCTCTACTTATTCACAGACTAATTCATTGCCATCAGAGAATGATTCTTCTCTTATGAATTAAAAAAAATCTAGTAATGTCTACTAAATAAAAATAAAATTTTAGCCAAATTCCTTCAAAGGTTATGTTCTTTTGTTCACAGAGAGAACCATCTTTGTCAGTTTCAGCTGCTATTTTTTTCATGCTGGTTCTGTATGACGCCTGCAAATGACCCAATTTGCATTGGTTTATCACCTTGACAGAGCGGAAGGGGTAGAAAATTAGCTATTTTTTATTACTCTCATACAATAAAACTTTGGGAGAACTAGAACTTTTGTGTACTTTCTGTGCTCATGATGTAGTTCCATATCCAGTTAGGATAATAGATGTGGGACAGGAATTTAAAGATCATCCAGTTAAACCACTTTATTTTATAAATGAAGAGAATAAGGGTCAGACAGGAGAGGTGACTAGATCATACCAGGAAAAACCCCAGGGTCTGGGAATTGAAATGGACCTCAGAGGATAGTGAGTTCATCCTGTATCTCACAAGAAGACTATAACATCACCCAAAAGTAGCCATCCAACCTCTACTTGAAGAAATATAGTGAGAAGAAGTCCACTACATCATCTGGTGAGCTGGAGTCCATTATGACTTCTAGTGAAAAGGACTCTGCTACTGTTGGAGCAATTCATTTTACTTTTGAACAGTCTGCTTAGTAGGAACTCATTATTAATCTACCAATCAATCAATTCACCTAAATCTACCTCTTTAAAGCTTCTGCTAATTGCTTCTAGTTAAACTCTCTGTGGAGAGAGTCCAATTGCACTTCCACAAGACAGGCCATTGAATGTTAGGGTGTCTGGGCCTGAGCTCTCAGATCCACAGGCCTTATCTGACCAGCAGTAAGCTGTAAGTAATGAATGAGGTGGGAGACAAGATAGTGAGTAACTCCATTTATTGTAATAGCAAGCAGTGCTTTTATCTCTTTCCCTACACTAGAGCCCTTAGTGGACCTATCAGCTAATAGTTTGCCCTAATAAGGAAATCCCTATAACTTACACCAGGACTGCCATGCAGCCCCTAGTTAGCAAAACATCTTGGGCCTTCTTTGTTCTCCCAGGGTCCAGGAAATAGCCTTGAGCAAAACAGGAGCGGAATCCTTCCTCCCAGCACCATCTTGTTCATGACTTGCCAGTCTCCCCTCAGTTTACCTGAGTCATGACTAGTGAACGCTGTCCAAGAGGCTGGGGGTTGGCAATTCCCTTACAATTGAATACTTGAAGACAGCTGATTTCTCTTCCTCCAAGTCTTTTCTTTTCTCAACTAGATATCTCCAGGTCCTTTAATTAATCCGTGTATGTTATCATCTCCCATCTTCTGCCCATCGTGGTTATTTATTTTCTGATCTCTCCTACAAATGCAATAAATGCCTTGTAGAATTTCAACATAAAATAGTATTGCCATGTTTTAAAATGCTAATGTTCCAAATATTACAAAAATACAATATTGGATAATTTTGGAAGATTCTAGTTTATTCATTGTATATCTCGCCTCACATTTTCTTTTTAAATGGGGAAGAGTATAGTGGCACACATATATACATATATGTATGTATACATATACCCCATCATATATATACATAGTTATGTATATATATGCCACAATGTTTTGCCTAAATACTTCTGTGGAAGAAGAAAATGTCTTTGAAAAATGTCAGGAAAATATCAATATGAGTAATTTAATAAAATAAAGCAGTGGCTACTTTTAACTATTCAAATGGTTGCATGAACTCGTGATTGCACTGTTGCCTATTGCAAATAGCTTATGCCTGCCCATCCTTTGAGACTCTGGTCCATATCTTCCCATAAGTTTATCTACCAAGCTGAAGTAAAACTCCTTGCTTTCTCTTAACATTTGAGGATACCAGTGTGCTATACATTGGTTATCATTAACTTTTACTATATGACCATCTCATCTTCTTTTTTGAGCATGTTTATTTAGTTATATTTTATATGCCACTGATTCTCTATAATTACTTATTTATAATACATTAAAATCATTTTATGCCCACTCTATACCTCTTCATTTAAATTTAAGTGATCCTTGCTATGGATCAACTTGAGATTGGAATGTTGCCAAAATTGCAAGATGAAGTCATCATTTGATTTCATTTACTGGTCTTTCTTTGTTACAAGTTGCAAGGCCAGGGGAATTAATCAAATCACATCACTTAAAAGATTAGAATAACACACATTAACACCTTAATTAGGTGAGAAAAAAAATTTCCAAATTAAATAAATTAAGTAGATCCATCAGAGGAAATATGAAGAAGTTCTTGATCAATTTAGTCATTAAAAGCTTTTGGATGAAATAGTTATTTTATACAGAAATATTTGGAATGGCTTAGAAATTCAATGCATATATTTGTATTTTATATGAAAGAACAGAATAATGTATACATTATAGTGATATAAACCTTTCTTCAAACTCCTGAGAACTCATTTGGGCTTGGAGAAGTACAGCTTGGCTAAATTATGACCTCATGAACAACTTTTTCATCCGTGTCATGTCCCAGCTATAGTAATGAATGACTGATCATAGTATATGCATTGGGAACTGAAGATAGATTGTAAATGATAAGGAAAAACAGGTGCAAACCTTGATGAGGATCTCAACAGAGAAGTTATAAAACAGAAAAGGGAAACATTCTTAGGAGCTACCAAAGGACTTCTAGGTACTGTGAGTATATAGAGAGAGCAGTCCTGACAAAATGTGGGTTCAATTATCTATTGTGTTGTCAAACCAGCTCAAACAAGCTTACAATATCTAATTGTTAAATGTTCAGTATGGACCTTTGTACTCTGGACACATACAAATGCTAAAATTGGGGCTTGAATTATGGTTTTGATGACTGTCCAGACTTAAGTAAGTGATGGAGAAAATCTTTATATGGAAATTAAACTTAAAAAAATATTTGAGTCCCTTTTCTGAGAGCAGTTTGTTAAATATTTATCAGCTCACATTTCTCTATATCTTTTTTCCTGGATCAAAACTGGCTTTTTAAATTCTTTTTATTAAATTTATAATCTTTTCTTCTTGCCTTACCTTTCCTCTCACAATGTATAATTTATTTTTTTCTAATCCACCATTGTTTTTTTCTTCCCTAAAAATTCTAAGGAATCTAATTGACTTTTTTCAAAATTTAAGAATACATATGTATTAGAAAATATTCTTAAAGAATTAATATTTGGGACAATGTGATATATAGTGTGTTAAACTACTGTGTATTATTTTATCTATTTGTTGTGGTTCTTTTAAACCGACTTATATGTTTAGAGGAGGTCAGGGGGCAATAGGCTCTGGCCTGGGAAACACTACCAATCTTAGACTTGACTTTTGGGCCCACAGATTTTCACTATGCCATTGATTTGTGTCAAGGGACCCTCTGCCTTGTAGCAGGGTTCAGCGTATTGAGGAATTAAAGAACTGCCATTAGCAATTTTATCTTTCTCTTCACTCTGAGTTGTCACATTCCATTTTTATTTAATCCCTGCCTGTCAGCTACAGTACTGAATGATTCATTTTCCTTCAGGAGAAAGACAGGCTCAAGTACACTTCTCCAAAACTTGGCCACATAACCCCCAAGGTGACTGCTGGATAATCCATAACAATTCATCTTCTGCACCCCCCTCGACCTCCTCCCTCCCACAGCCTCTGCCCATGTCTTATAGTCCCTGATGACCAAAGAACTGAGTCTTTTCCAAGAAGTGATTGCATAGCAATGTGTAACTTCACTGCTTTTTAGTATCACCATTAAATAAACAACTTTTCCCCCATCAGGAAGATAGTGTGGAGCTGAATGAAAATGTATTATCCTATATCATAGAACAGCTTTGTAATTACATTTTGAAGACATACCTGTTTAAAAATTCATAAGCAATTTATCATTCCATGGACTAAAAAATAAAGCTTTTTTTATACATAACATCTGTGCTGTTGGTAGTAACAACTGGATGGAGTTTAGAGGGCAATATAATAAGAACAATAGATATGCAGCTGTGTAAAGCAAGGATATAATTTGATCGAGCACTACTGGTGAAACATAAACCAGTAGGTTAGCACTGGAGTATTGAATTAGTGGAGTCATAGAAGTTTTTTGGCATCATATGGCTGTGTAACCTGAAGAAAGTATTCTTTGATATCTTTTTTTTTTGTGGAATTCACTCATCCAATGCAAAGTGTAAGGTCATTATGGGCCAAGCACATCTCTAAAATCATGAATGCAATTTAATCCATTATCATATCTATTATGCAAAATATATTAATTGAAACATTTAAAACCCGGGAACACCCTTCCTGGGTCCAATTCATTCCATCTACCAGGATGTGCTCTAGCTGGATGAACAGGTAATGTAAATGCTGACCAAACAATGAACTCCACAGAGTGGTTTTGTCCTAAAGCCTGTTTGATCATAAATCTGACTGTAAACTATATAACTACAGATAGATTCTCAAGCAAATTTCAGTGGCTTCCTGGAGAGGATGTTTTAAATATTTGAAGGCAGATTTTCTACCTTTCTATCTATCTATCTATCTATCTATCTATCTATCTGTCTGGCCAGCTGTCTGTCTGTCTATTCATCTATCTATCCATCATGCAACTTGGTTTTTAAAGATTTTTCTTTCTTCTCTTCTATAAAATTTATAAAATTCAGTGTCTCTGATTAGGTGTCATTTGTTTCTACTTTATACTAAGTGGTTTTCAGATTCATTTGCCTTAGCTTTTGTGGAGTATAGGGCTAAAAAAGATACATAGTCACTCTTTATGCTCTCAGTTGGAAATTACCATACTAGTTACCATCCAGATCATGTTTCCATGCATGTAATCACATATGGAAATGACAGAAGGTACTTGGTGCCAATGGAAAGGGCCAGATAAACTTGGTTCCTTGTTGCAAATTTACAAAAGAATTAAAAATATATTTTAATTGGATTATCATCAAATGATGTTTCTATTTGAAAACTTTCAAAGTTCCCTGACCTCTGCCTAGGGTTTAGTTTTGGATACATAGGCCAAACTATAATTCCATTCTACATCTCATTCCACTTCACCATCACTTTCCTTTCCACTTCCCAGACTCACACGGTCTTCCTCCCTGGTAAAGTTATTGCTTTTCATTTTCCTATTATCATTTTTCTTTTAGTCTCATGACGTGGATCATATAACCCTTGCTGATTTCACCCACTTTCTAATAATGATTCTAATAAAGTTGATGTCAACTAACTTTTAAGGCTAACCCATACCTGCCATTGGTTGGTTACAGGCTAAGAGTTTACATTATACTTCATGATTCTGACCTCAGTTGCACTAAGGAAAGAAACCATTCCCATCTTGTGATTATTTTCTTCATGCAGAATAATTATCTCCTAATAGCTGTACCAGTGTTTGCATCATTTCCCACGTTTGACAATTTTCCATTTATGTTATTTTCTTTCAGGCAGCCATTGGAATGGCCAAAGATTCTGGGATCTTATAATAATAGATTTTTCTATCCTTTGACATTTTGTGGGTACAATATTTCATTCATTTGGATAGTCCTACAAAGGGTGAAGGTCACAATGCTTCCACATATTATATACATTTCCAAACACATACTTTTGTGTGTATATGCATATATATGTGCTTATTCATGTGCATTATTTACCAATACCATTGCTTATTTTTAAAAAAGCAAGATTGTTTCACTTCTAAAATTGATAGTAACCTGATGAAATATCTAACATATTAAGTTGTTAATTTAGAATCATAACTTTAGGAGCTAAAGAGATTTTAGCAAAATCTAATCCAACCTCATTCCCTGTTTTGTTTTGCAAGTAAAGACTCAGAGAAATTAGGTTGCTTGCTTCAGGTCAGCCAGTCTGAGGAATGACTTCAGTTCAGATTAGTATTAAGGGGAGTGATGCCTTGATGTATTATTATTTCTGGCTCTGATAATTGCTTCTCATGTGACTTTTGCAGGTCACTCCCCTTGCTGAGATTTAGTTGCCTTATCAGTTAGAGATCCATTAATAGATGCAATAATTTTTAACCATTCTACTCTTAACCCTGTAATTGGATATTCAAAATCTTCATCAAAGCTATTAAATGCTTTTGATGTAAAAGCAGATGGTAAGCTTCAAGTAGCCAATGGTTCTTTGGTCATTTTTTCAGACACTACAATTCCAGTGTCATCAAGAATAGTATTAACAATATGCTGGCTTTTCTTCTGCAGCAATATTTCTGTCAAAATAATTGGCCTATCATCTAGAATTTCTTCAGTCATTTCTATTCTTATATTTGTTTATTTTTAATTAATTGAAAATTCTGCATTTCTCTCAACTTCTTTTGTCATTACATTTTCTTTATGACCCATATTATTTTTGCTGTAGTCTACATCATTTTAATTTTTTGGACATATAAGTGACTGTTGAACTCAAAGAAAATGTTCTAGTTCCCTGTTTATGGAACCTTATGAACTGTTCAGGTAAAAAAATTGCTAGGTTCATTGTTGCGAATCGTGGCTGTTTTATTAATTTCTAATTCTGGCAACTTTGATTACATATGGAAAGCTGGACAATTACATATTTAACATGCAAAATATTTCCCAGCCCTCACTTCTCATTTGATGTGTAGGATGCCTAGAACAAGGTTGCTATATTTCCCCTATAGTTCTACAATTAATCCTAAGTTTGGCATGAGATGGATTGATGATTGATCTAACTTTATAAATGAGGAACCCTCACTAGTATGTTTCTTTTCATGAGTATCAATTGATTGTCATTTAGTCATCAAGATTTAATTTCCTTTTAGATAGGGTCACTTGTTAAAGTAGTATATATATATATATGTATGTGTGTGTGTGTGTGTTACCATTCTTGTTAAAAAATGTGTGACACATTCTTCCCTTAATACATACACATAGACCAAGAGAAATTGGTCAAAAGCTTAGAAAGTAGATGTGACAATGGGGTAAATCACTGCTCAAGGTTTTTGAAATTTTTTTTTCACCTTCCTGGACCACTTAAGAAGTTCCCTTTAGGCACAATGTATTCTTTTCTAGGTTTCCCAATGAGATATATATCTGCCTTCCTGTTTCACATTCAATCTGATCTTGTTTGCCAATGCAAAAATTGCAGCCAGTCAATCACTGATGTCCAGGGGGATGCATTGTAGTTGTCAGGGTTCAATTCTAGGATGCTACTGGAAGTATGAGGGGCAAAGTGGAAAGGAGATCTAGGCCCAGGTTAAATTGAAGGCACTCATCTCTTTTCCATCCTCCAAAGCTTTTCCTTTCTCATGGGATTTACTGGAATACTGTCATTCTAGCTCCCACTCAACTCTCAGAACTTAACTTAATATTTTATATTTAATCCTCAGAGTGTGACCAAGCTTACTTAGCCAATAGAAACTGTTTCCCGTAAACTCAACTCTCATTTATCAATGACTTTCTACACATAATTTAGTGTCTTTGATTGATTTATAGATGGTTTCCCCTCAGTAAAGAATCATTTCCTTGCAAAGAGGTAGAGTGAGTGAACTGGTTTGCCCAATTGAGTCCTACTCTTATATAGACATAAAGTACCCAACAGATTTGTTATAAGAAAAGTGCCTTACTAGTTGTAAAGCAATAGAAATATATGTGTGTGTGTCCATGTTTGTATGTTTTTGTGTGTGAATAAAAGTTCAAATTTTATATAACTTTTCTGAGACAGCAGTGCTAATTAAAAGTAAGTGTACTCATCTTAATGACAGTCAGTATTTTATATTGCATTGTATTCAGAAACTCTTTCTAGTTATTTTTATTTGATCATGATTTGAAAAAAAAGCTAGCCCTCTCGTATAACCTTAAAAAAACACATATATAGACATTCATACATAAATACATGTGAGCATATATTTATATGAGTACATGTATATGTACATATATGTGTGGTATGTTTATATATATGTCTATATTAATATGTATATATGTTTTCCTCTTGTAAACTTTTGATTTGTACACATTTATTTTCAGCAAAGCAACTTATAAACTGTCTGACTTTTTGGATCCATAGTTTCCTCACTCCCTTAGTGCAAACTCACTGATGTAGTGGAAACTAAATCTCTCTTCAATGATGTGTGTATTATACCTCAATCATCATGTAATTACTTCTAAGTAATTTTAGGAGCCTTTATTTTTCCTCTCAATAATTAGAACTTTTGTCAAATAGAAAGGAGACCTCAGAAAGTAGCAAGTGCCTTATCACTGGAAATATGTGAGCAAAAGGAAGACCATCATCTGTTGGAGATGTTTTCTGGGAGGGGAGAACTGGGTTCCCACATTAGTTGGGAGATTGGACTCTATAAACTGTAAGATCACCTTCAGCTCTAGATCTAATGAATCTACTGAAGAGACAAAGATATAATAATATAGTACAAAATAATGGTTTTATGGTCAATTCTAAGGTTTCCACTTCCCTATTAGTTGTGCTCCATCTTTTGTTCTCCTCTTTAATCTCATTTCCATTCTCATTTTTTTCCTTTTAACATCGCTTACTTTGAAGTAGGTCCTATGGGAATTCAATGACAATTTATAGTGAGCTGGGACATTGAAATGACTCACTAAAGCGATCAAAAGGGCAACTCATTGCTGAAAAGATTACTATAAAGAAATCTGAATTGAATAATTGATTGAATGAAGGTAACTGAGGGCAAGCAATGCAAGGAATCGTTAATGGTACCTCTGATGCTATCTATCCATAGATCAAGATGGGCACCTTCCCCACACTTTTTTTTTTCTTTTTCCTTTGACTTTTCTTAAATGTTAAATTTCTTCAATGTGGGATTAAGCTAAGTATGCTATACACCTGGGAAAATATTTTGAACTGATGTGAGGGCCTTTTTATTCAGATGATCAGAAAGTCAAGGAAAACAAAGAAGATTGGTATAGACTTTTTGTTTCTACATGAAAGGAGCCCCCTCAAAGTGGCTTAGAAGTCTTAGAATTGCATATGCAGAATGGCCTTTAGGGTCCATCTAGTCTAACACACACACAAGATGGATTCCCCCATCCTTGAAAACACACACACACAAACACACACACACACACACACACACACACACACACACACACACATACACATAATCTTAAAGCAATCATTCAATGTTTTTCACACATTCAGTGAGACAGAACTGACTCCCCCTGGAGACATCTCCTTCCACTTTTGTGTTGCTCAAATAGTTAGGTATTTATCCTGACATCAAACAGAATTTTTTGTCCTCAAAAATTTTAACCTTTATTCTTTCTGCTTTCTGGAACCAAGCAGGGGAAGGTATATCTCTTTTCTCAGTGATAATCTTTTAATATTTGAAGGAAGACATCGCATCAAAAAACAAATATTTATTATGTACTTATGTGTCAGGAACTATGTGTAGAAGTACAAAGAAAATATAATACAATAAAAATACAAAGAGAAAGCTAAAATTTAAAAAGGACTAGTTTCTGATCTCAAAGAAACTATATTCTAGTGATTCACATACATAAATCAATACAGTAATCATATAGTAGAAGATGCAAGCAGGTAGAAAAACTGAGAAAGACTTATTGTCTCCTCTCTGTGTCTTCTCCTTTCCAAACTAAATACCTTGTTCTTTTTTAGTAATCTTCATGTGATATTTGATGTCCTTCATGTAAAATGTGTAAAAGGAGCAAATACTTCACATGTGATGTATTTGTAGAATAATGTATTGAATTGTTGAATCACCAGAGGAGGCATTCCATTTTGGTCTTTAAATGGGAATGTTTAATTTGTCCTTATTCTAGTTTTTATTTTGCATGCTTAATTCACTGACCTGTTCTTTCTTTCCCTAATTGATGTATGCAGTTAAAGATATTTAATTTTACCTAAGTACTGCTTTGACTGCCTCCCACAAAGTTTGGAATGTTGTCTCATTGTTGTCATTCTCTTTGGTGAAAGTATTGATTGTCTCTTTGATTTGTTCTTTGACCCATCCATTCCTTAGGATTAGGCTATTTAGTTTCTAACTGCTTTTAATCTATGCTTCTATAACTTTGTATTCAGTGTAATTTATACAGCATTATATTCTTGTGATGGTGCATGTAATATTTCTATTTTTCTCCATTTGATTGTGAGCTTTTTATGCCCCTAACATGTGGTCAATGTTTGCGAACATGTCACATACAGCAGAGAAATATATATGCTCCTTTTCCCATTCAGTTTTCTCCAGTAGTCTTTTTTTTTTTAAAGATTCTATTCATCTTCTTAACTTGTTTCTTATCTATTTTATGGTTTTATTCATCTATTTCCATCTAGAAGGGAAAGTTGAGTTTCCCCCACTCATAGAGTTTTATTGTCTACTTCCTTCTATAATTAATTTAACTTTTCCTTTAAGAGTTTGAAAGCAATACAGTTTGGTTCATATATGTTTAGGATTCAAATTACTTAATTTTCAGTGATGTCTTTTAGCAAGAGGTATTTTCTCTGCCTATCTCTTTTTATGAGGTCTATTTTTGCTTTTATTTTATCTGGGATCATATTGCTACCCCTCCCTTTTGTACTTCAGCTGAAACATAATGGATTCTGCTCCATCCCATTATTTTAACTCTGTTTGTGACTCTCTGTTTCAAGTTTGTTTCTTATAACCTTCATATTGCTGGATTCTGGCTTCTAATCCATTTTGTTTCCTTTTTATAGGTGAGTTCATCCCATTCACATTTACAGTTATTGTTAATAACTTTACATTGCCCTCCATCATAGCTCATTCTGTTTATCCTTCTCTTTTCCTTTTATCCTTTCCCTTCTCTAAAGTCTCTTTGGTTTCTGACCACTATCTTCCTTTATCCACCTTTTATTACTGCCCCCCACCCCCAGGTTTCTTATCTCCTTCCCTTCTTACTTCCATGTTGGGTAAAATAGATATGTATATCCAATTGACTGGTGTGTGTGTGTGTGTGCATGTGTGTGTGTGTGTACACACATATGCATATGTTTATATATGTGTTTCCATCTTTGAACCAATTTACATGAGGAGTTTCAAGCATTGCTCCCACCCCCACCATTTTCCCCTGCACGGTAAATAATCTTCCATGTGTGTCTCTTTATGTGACATAATTTTCTTCAATCTATCTCTCCTTTCCCCATCTCTCAGGGCATCCACCTTTCTTTCCCACTTTTTTTTACATCATCTAATATAATCAACTGATGCCCATGTCCACTCTCTACACAGAATTCTTCTAATTGTTCTAATAATGGTATATTCTTAGAAGTTATTTGTATTGTTATTCCTTATGATATTGTGAATAATTTAACCTTACTGACTCCCTTACAATTTCTCTTTTATGTTTGACTTTTTAATGTTTGCTTGAGTATTGTATTTGAAAATCAATTTTTATTCATCTCTGGTCTTTGTGTGAGGATTGCTTGATAGTCCTATGTTGCATTAAATATCCATTTTTGCCTTGAAAACTTATACTCAGTTTTGTTTGATGGGTTATTCTGGTTGAAATTTCAGATCTACTGCTTTCTGCCTTCATGTTTCTCTGTTTCTTTAACATGGAAACTGTTAAATCTTCTCTTAACCTGACTGTGGCTCCACAACACTTGAATGCTTTCTTTCTAACTGATTGGAATATTTTCTCTTTGCCCTGGAGTTCTAAAATTTGCCTATAATATTCTGGAGAGTTTTTGTTTTGGTATCCCTTTCATTAGGAGATTGGTGAATTCTTTCATTTTCTATTTTACCCTCTGATTCCAGGGCATTGGCTAGTTTTCCTTGGTAGCTTCTTAACTTGACAACTAGATTCTTTCTTTGACCATGACTTTCAGATAGTCAAATAATTCTTAATTTATCTTTCCTTTATCTATTTTCAAGGTGATGCTTGTTTTGATCAACGACATGTTTCACATTTTCTTCTAGTTTTTATTCTTTTGATAATATTTGTTTTTTATCCTGTAAACATTGCCTTCCAACAACTCAATTCTCATTTTGAAAGAATTGTTTTCTTTGTTGAGCTGTTTTATCTTTTTTTTCCATTTGACAAATTTTGCTTTTTAAGGAATTCCATGATCTAATTCTTCCCTCATCCTCATTTGTTTGCAGAATCTTTCCTCTACCATGCGTATTCTCTTTTTAAAATCATTTTATCTCTTCCAGATATTTTTGTTAAGCCTGTGTCCAATTCATTTTTTTGAAGATTTATATGCAGCTGTTCTAACTTCATTGTCTTCTGAGTTTGTGTGTTGAACTTTCCTGTCATAATAGTAGCTTTCTGTGATCAGGTTCTTTTGTGTGTGTGTGCTCACTTACCTATCTTTCTTGAACTTAAAGTTATACTCAGTTTCTAGCATGAAACAATGGGAGAAATGGTGTCCCAAGCTTAAGACATTTTTACACTCTGTTTTCAGAGTCAGTTCTGGGAATTTGGAAATTTTCACTGTTTCCAAAAGTGGGATGATCTGGGGAGATATGTGGTCAGTGTTTTCCTCATTTGTGCTCTGGTCCTAACCAATCTCTCGAGATTACAGTAAATACTAATCCTCAGGGCATTTGTTGCCTTGGGGCTAGAAGAAATAGCACTCTTCAGGGCACCTGCATCCTCTTGACTGTAAGCTCTTCTCCCTACCCTTGCACTGTGACCCAGAGATAGGTACAGGCAATGGAATTGCGAAACAGCATGCAGGTCTGTGCCCAGTGCTAAAACAGATGTCCCCAGTAGTCTCTTTCAGCGAACTGCCAAGTTCCCTAACTGTCTTTGGCTTGAGACTCCTGAAACTGATGCTGCTTCTATTTCTACCACCTAGTCTCACCACTGGTGCTGCATCCATGTGATTTTTGAACCCGCTTCCTCCTTTGTTTCACAGATGTCTCCTTACAACTTCCCAACTTGTCTTAGGCTATTAGAATTTGGCACCCTGACCTTTTGTTGTCTCTAACACTCCAGATTTTTATTTGAGATGTTACTTCAAAATGACTTGAGGAGGAATGTTGGGAGAGGCCAGATGAGTGCTTCTTTTACTTTGCCACATTTTCTCAACTCTTAGAAGTCTTTTCAAGGAACACTCTTTAAAAAATAGAGCTATTTAAACATAGATTGGGTTAGCTAAATATGCCAGTACCTTTCAC
>CM053773.1:5238926-5267458 GCA_028658325.1 Potorous gilbertii
GAACCCTGTGTAAGTATGTCTTTCTAGTCAGCCATCTTGGCTCCCCAGTAGTGTAGTTTTGATGGAATCCTAATAGAGTTGCCTCCAGCCTCAATAGTCTAAATTCATTACAGGCCCACTGTATCTATCTACCCACCCACATCCCCCCTTCCTTTCTCGTAGAAGTTGCAGGTGTGGGAACCCAGTCACTGCCTCTACTCAGTCATGATGCCCAGATCCATTCCCACATAAACAGGTGTATTCTTGTTGTCAACCACAATCACATCATCCATCTAGCCCAGGACCACAGTTGGAAGGTAGCATGGCCAGAATGTTTAACTACCAAACCATAGATGGGACCCTTCTTCCATTACCTAATCCCTTAACAAACTCCTCCTGACTTTATAATATTAACCATATGCCAATATTCTATGTAAGTTTATGTTTTGTAATGGCATCTTTACCATAAAAAATTCATCTTGCTTTTTCTTGTTTCTCATTTCTCTTGGAACCTAGCCCGCTTCATGAGGGGCTTCAATCTCAGTAAATGACCATGCTTGAATTAGAAGTAGTTTGACTGAATTCTTTGAGACAGTTTCACCACAACACATCATGAAACCTCAACAGTTTTTGGATTCCCTAAGTTTCAACCCCAACAATTTCTCTACAGATATCTCTCCTAATGTTTTTCCTTTCTCTAATCTTGTGTTTAGATGGTACATTTCTTGAGTATGTTTCAGTTTTATTCAATGGCTTCCCTTAAAATGTGCAGAGACATGTATTCTTGATTTAATCACATTTGAGATACCTTACACTCTGGGCATTACTAGACTTCAAATGCTATGTACTCTAAATATCTGAGAAGGCTGTATGGCTGTATGCTTTATTTTGCAGCTGTGGGAATTTTTCTTTGTGAAATGTTTCATCTTCTCACGCAAAATGCCTCTTTTCTCACCTCTTCCTCATTTGTACTACTGTCTTGAATTTATTCATTTATTTAACAAATAGTTATTGAATGGACACTATGTACAGAGTGGTAAGCTTTTGATGTATAAAAAGATGCATGGAATATGGTTCGTAAATTGTGGCCTTGAAAGGCTTGCAGATAGTAGGGAAGGCAAGGGATAAACACATGAAGCACATGCAAAATATCAGTATATATATTATATATATGTATATATCGATATATACACATATATTATATGTGTATATAACATATATGTATATATCGATATATACATATATATTATAATTGATATTATTTACATTGCTTCTACTATGTGCCTGTCCCTCTGCTAAGTGTTTTACAAATAATATCTCCTTTCATCCATACAATAATCCTGGGAAGCAAGTGATGTTTTCCCTCATTTTAGAGTTGAGAAAGCTGAGGCAAAGAGATTAAGTAACTTGTCCAAATCACAAAGCACAAAAATAGATTGCAGTACCAATTCTGTAATTTTCTTCCTATTAATTTATAGCAAGGTGACCAAGGAGTATAATATTGGAAACTGAGACAAAATAAGAAAAAATTAAGTCTAAGGTGTTTTCCCTTCTCTTTTTTAATTTCTTTTTATAAGGGATGTCTCTTTGGGATGGAAGAAAGAAGGACACATTAGGAAATGTTAGTGATGTATGTAATACAATTTTTTAAATATCTAAAGTTTAAAATTAAATTTAAAAAGAAGTAATTTCCATAAGTAAATTTAGAAAAAAATATTACTCATAGGCACTTCAATTTATCAACAAGGCAACTGAGGCTCAGAGAAGTTAAATAGTCTAAAGTTACAGAGTTAATGGCAGAACTAAGACTAGAACTTATGGCTTCTGACTTCTATGACAAGATGCTGTCTTACACCCTACCCTGTTGCAGGACTTGAGAGCAGTAGAAATAATTTAGCTGATTATAAAGACTTAAAAATAAAATTCTAAAGGTTAGTATTTATCAGTGTACTTTCTGACTTCTCTTGGCTTAGCTAAAAGGCACATTTAACTGCTGAAGCATATTGCTGAGGCAATTGGAATTTATGATATTTTTGCAGGTCACCTTTAACATAATTAAACTGAAGTTAATTATACATATATTTTATTCCGCAGGTCATAAAGACAAGCAAAGAAGATAGTCACCCCAGTACGCTTACAGGATATTTTTAGCCTGATAATATTCTAAGGGCAAAGTACTTCTTAAAATCTGAATCACATTTAGGTTTAGACTCAGCAGGTGAGCAAATTGTGTACCATGTACTCTGAAAAAAATAAAACAAAACACTGGATTCTCTCATTGTTGGTTCCTGAATTTTTTTTAACATGACTAATGATCCTAGTTTAACAACTTATATAAAAAACTAAGAAGCCAACATTTTCTTAGAAGAAAAACCAACATTTACTTCAAATCAGACAACTAAAATAAATGCAGCAATGATTCACTTCACCAAGATCCCCAGCTCATTCTCTGAGAACTGATTAAGTGTACATGAAAACCTAACTAAGGTAACTTTTCCCCTCTTGGGTTTTTTGCCAAGGGCATTTTTAGCAAACAGAGCCCATCTTAGATTTTTTTTTTAAAAAATATTCCATTCCCCTGTGCATTACCTATCTATTTCAACGTATTTGAGATTTTGGATTTTTCTATACTCTAGGTATAACAGTTCCAATCTATGTCCCAAAGTACTTCTGAGAGGTATTGGAGCTGCTGAAATGGATCTTAGAAACCTCATGCACACCAAGCATCATCATTTCAATTTAATTAGTTCTGACAAAATATTCAATCTAGAAGTATATAAAAAGAAAACAAAACTCTCTTCTGAGCATAGAATAAATATCTTTCACATAAATGTATTGCTATGTTTCAAATTTATTTATGATACTGAGATAATATAACTAATTGTATGATTGCCTTTTACAATGTTTCTCTTAAAAAAAAATAGGGTACTACATGTCCCTTGACTACTTGTCCTATATTCCTATCTGATTATAAAGATTATTTAAGAAAAGAAAAAAAAAGGAAAAACAAAAAAAGAAATCAGCAAATGGTATGTGACAATTTTGGCATGATGGCAGCCAGGTTTGTATGATTACAGAGTGAAGAGATGAAAAGCACATTTGTCTAATTGTGCACTACCAAGGGTATCAGAGCAGTAAACGACAAGGGCGTAAGCTTAGCATTCAAAGCATCCACTCCTGGTCTTACCACTGACTTCCTATGTGACCTATGAAAAATAAGACATATGTATCTGACTCACATTTTCCTCATCTGTAAAATGATGGGTTTGGATTAGTGGACCTTTAAAGTCTCTTCTGGCTTACAATCTATGATCCTAATTGTTGGTTTCCCCCATCACAATATGCTTTTGTTGTAAGTGAGACCACAATTCTTCACAACATACTTGTGTCTCAGCAGGGATAATGCTATGTTATAAAAGTACTGTTCTCTAAATAAGGATGTTACCTATAGTTTCATTCATTACAAAAGACTAAGTTGTCATTTTGTTCTAGTTGCCCAGAAAACAGATCCTCACCTTGATCTGCTACTAATATCAAAGGGAGCTTTTTAGTTTTTTAATTTAGAGCTGCTCTCTATGGACATGAAGCACTGTGAGAATTTGCTATTGTTTGCTATTGTTGTAGTTGCTTGCACTTTAATCTCTTGCTATTGGAACTCTTAAGATAATATTGTTGGATACTTTCTGACTTCCCCATAATTATTGTATACTCTTCTGAAGAACTGGGGCTGTTAACTACAAAATTAAAATGACATGGTTAACTCCATTAATGCATAGGTATACCTTTACTATATATGAATTCAGAGTATTCTTCTATAACACCCTTTGGCAACTTTTTTCACATCTTTTATATGAAAGCCAAGCTCATTTTCTGATACTTTAGCCTCAACAGAAACGGATACTGTATAATTTTTAAGGTGTTTTTTTAATGGTTGCTGACATAATAACAACCAATATTTTTTAGAAGTTTGAATTTTGACAGACACTTTACATGTATTATCTCTCTTAAGCCTCACAACAACCCTATGAGGTAGATTCTCTAGGTACTATTATGCTAATTTCTAATATGGAGAAGCTGAAATTCAGAGAAAGTTATATGACATCACCATGGTAACACAGCTAGAGAGCTTTTCCTTTACTAAAATTTCATTGTGTCATCTTCTATAGCATGCTGGAACACCAGAAAATGTTCCAGTGCTTTGTTTTCTTTGTCTTCCTTTTAGCCTCATTAAGTAAAAGGCCTTTTTAAGCAATGCCAAAAACATTGACTCACTGAAGAGACAGACCATCTCTAGGGAAGACCTTCGTAGTTAACTGGTAAAAATCTCCAAAGTTCAACATTGTTTTCTAAATAGTTGTTTCTTTGCTATGAATTTAAGTATCAAAATTATATATATATATATATATATATATATATATATATATATATATATACATATGTTTGTATATATATATATATATATATATATATATATATACACATACATATATACATACATAATAAAGGTTAGAATCAAAGCCAGTAGAGTTTAAGGACAGGTATAAACTGGATAAGCCAGAGCAGTGTTCACTAGAGATTTTTTTTGTTTTTTGTTTTTAGTACACAAATATCCCCAGCCCAAATTTAAACATGCATGAATCTTTTTATGAAAATAGTCTAATATAGGTATATATGTCTATTAACTGAAGACTAAACTACCTCAACTCAAAGAGATCTAGCACCAGAACCTTGACCATCAGTATATATTTTTTTTTCAAGCAAACTCAGAAAACAGTCTTATAAGGAATAGAGGGCTTGTGATCTGCCTCAGTAGTCAGGATACCACCATCAATGAAATTCCTCAGAAGACCACCCTTGAAACAAATGAATAAATGAAGGACAAAACATTTTTTAAAAGTTTATTGTCTCAGGATAGAATATGTATTTTCATCAAAAAGGCATTTTAAAATAAATATATAAATCATGGAACAGTTTGACTTCTACTCTTTTAAACCAGTGTGTATGTTCATTTGTGTAACTTTTACAAATTGTTCACATAGTTCATGTTTTATTATGCAAACTTCCCCCTGTTTCCTATCATAAATATTCGAATTTTTATGATTAAGACAATAGTTAAAAGTTTAACTCCTTAAAAGGAAGGCTCTACTTCCTTCTCTCAATCCAAATAGAAATTACATCTAGAAGAAATCTAATAAATCATAGTCTAGTTTCTTTTCAAATATTTTTGGTGATGGAAAATTGACTGTTTTTCATGGCAGCAAGTTTTATATTTGAATAACTCTTTAGATGTTCAAGTGTCAGAATATTTTGAGCTGTAAAGGACTTTGAGAATGAGTAAGGTATAAAAATAAAGGCATATGAAAGCTGAAGATGTTTGGATTTAAAAACCACCTTTGAGATATATTAACTGTGTAATCATGTGAAGGTCATATTGCTTGTATTCTGCTGCAGCACCAAAATGATATACACAGAGTCTTCGGCAGTCATGGATATGCTGGTGCAATTCTGAATCACAGAATACCACAGACTCTCCACATGGAAGACAGAACTGAAACATTTAATCAGACATCAGAAAGCCAAATCCATCATAGTAACAAACACATCTATATACAATAACAATGCAGAGAACATTATCCCCAAGACTTCCCCTTGCTAGGCTTCTCCTTTAAACAAAATCATAAACAAGCTCTTTCACTCATGCTATCCAGCTGCCTTCTTGTCTGCATCCTTCCTAACTCTAACTGCTCTCATGACAAGCTTCCCCTCTGCTCTCCTCTAGCTCCAATTTTTCCTATTCTACCTACTCAGCAAACTCTTCCCACCACAGGATCCATGTGATTCAGATATCTATGTTACTCTGTCAAGTCACATGGACCTATTAATGAATGGGAAAGATCTTCCTATTTAAATTATTTTTACATATGTGGCTTATAGACCTGAAATTATTAGTACATCAGGTTTAAAAACAACCTCAGAAGCCAAGATGCCATAAGATTCCACTCATCCCTGAACAAATATCCCTGAATGTCATGACGCTTCCCTGATCTACCAGTCTGTGTTCTAAGTATACTACTGAAGGAACAAAAAAAATTCAATTTTGCGTGATTAGTGAAACTATACTGACTCTTATTCAACCTAATTTTCAACAAGTGAAGAGAATGGCAAAAACTATGACATATGATCTATATATGTTTCTGTAGTTCATGAGCTGTGTGTGTCACCAGTATTTGAGATATATTCTCCTCAGTGTTTCAGCATACCAGACCCCAGTTCCCTTTATGCTTGCAGTTGACCACGTATTAGTGGGGGCTGAGGTATGTAGTGGGGAATCATAAAATGACTCTTCTACTATCCATAAGATTTCCATATGAGAGACAAATTAGGGTTTTTCTGTATAACTGTTGAGGTTAAACTTGAGCCATGGGGAAAGACAAAGCACCACAGAAAATTTGGTCAATATGAGGAACTTCCCAACAGATTTGTAGGACAATGTTCTTTGAAAGAGTGAGGTCTCTATTGCTATCCTTCTTCAAACATATGTTAAAAGAACATATCTTCTACATGTTTGGAGAGGATTTTACATCTTATGGATAATTAGACCAAATAACCTCTAAGGTCATAAACTTTACTATTTATGTTTTTTTTTAAATGTACACATGTATATAGGGAGCATCTTGTATAATGGGAAGTTTGCTGTACTTGAAGTCAGAAGAGACTTGGGCTTGAATAGTAACTCATATTTAATAGCTGTGCAAAAATGGCCGGGTTTCTTCACCTTTCTAAATCTGAATTTCCTCACCTATAAAATGAGAATAGTAGTTCTTATATAACTACCTCAAAGGGTTATTGTGAAGTCCAAAATAGCTAAAGTATGTGAAACAATTTAGATTGTAGCTTAAATGTCACTTAATAGATCCAATCAGTCTAGAGTATATATGGAATCAAAATATTACAAATAAATAGCTTGGATGTAACTAATTAATATAACTATCACAATCATAATGAATTTTTGTAGTGTGGATGTAAATTACCATAATTTGTGCAACTATCTCTTGGGATCTCGGCTTTGATAATGTGATTATGCTTCAATTATTTAATTTTTTACTGCATTTCACAAATCAAGAAAATGTGAATATCAGCTTTTATTGTTTCTCATGAAATTGTTTGTCTTTTAACTGCACACGGCTAATACCTTTCTTCCAAGTCCCTTGCTTTCACTTCCATTGTTCTGCTACACTGAGAAAATGATAAAAAAAAAAACATTGTTCTTAGTCTTCTAAGCACAAGGAAATGTGTTCTAATGTGATTTACTTCCTCTTTCAGTATAGCCTTAACCTTGATCATTAACCTTCTCCTCCTTGAATAAAGAACTGGAAATTCAAAATCTGAAGCACAAACTTAGCTTTAATTTTGGACCTTTATAATTTTCTTTTATCAGCTTTATTTTTTCATTTTCACATGTTTAGTAGACTGTGTGTTGAAGGATAATTGCATACAAAATAAGTTCAGATTTATAATTACAACTGCACCATTGCTTCTAACATTGCCCATTATATCTCTAAATGACAGAGACATTGAAGTAAATGTCTAAAAATGATGAACTCCTAACTTCATTCCTTACAGTCAATAGATAGGCTTGCAAAGAAATATATTTATCAACACTGACAGCAATTATTCAGGAAGAAGAAAGTGATAACCTTTAAGACATCAAGCTGTTTAAACTTTTCAAACTTAAAAACATACAACTTATGAGGTGCTGTCAAGTGTAGTTAACTAATAAGAGCCAGAGAGCACACAGTGTGCTGACAGTAGGATGACAGACTCTAAGCCAAAATAAGATCGAGGCAGTTTAGAACCTTGTAGCAATTATCTATGTTAGATATATAATGGGATCCCTAAATGTCATGTTAAGAGAAAGAGAGAGAGAATATTCCTTAATGAGCTATGAGGTACAATGGTCTCTGGATGGCTATTGCCATTTGGAGATAGAACACTACAAAACCTTCATCTCTTTGTTTGGGTTTATTTAGTTTTATTTAATTTTTCCCCCATGTGGCACGTTAACATGCTTTTCTTTCAAATATCCACGATATCTTTTTTTACCATATAAAATGTTCCAGAGTTCAAAATATTCAGTCTGCATATTTAAAAGTACTTTGATGATAGCCAATGTAGAAGTTGACATGCAGCTGAATAGATGGGAATGTAGACTGTCATTTCAGAAATTCATCCTCATGGCACATAATGTAGCATGAGTAAGAAAGGAAGAAGAATACATTATGTCAGCCAAATGACAGAATGTTTGTTTGTTTCTTTAACCTGAGTCATTACATAATAACAGAGAGCATTCCTGCTTGGCCTGTATAGGACTGCCTAATAAGGGATTTGGGGGAGGCATGCATACTTCTATTTCCTCTCTATCAGGGAGCTTCTAACTGACATCTCTTCATATTTTGAAGAAGTTAGCTAGATGTTTTCTTAAATTATCCTGTAATTCAAATTACCTTACTCTCCACTGGCAGGAGGAATGCTGAAATACATTTTAATAGTACTGAATGAACAAAAGGCAGTGCTAGCAACCTCATGAAAGATCCAATGTCATGCTTTCATGCCCCCGTGTTTTTCGACAAGTTTTACATGAGGCAAGTGGCTGCCAGCACATCATGTCATTTGCTTGAAAATGCCTTTTCCTCAGTGGGTTTTGGCAGTCACCCTGGGTCGAAAATGACATGGAGAATGTATTTTACATGATTCTAATGTTCCTAATAGTCCAAAAAGTAGAAGTAGGTGTGGAAAAACCTTCAGAAACAAGTTTAGACCCTCTAAAAATAGAGAAAGCAGGGTTGTTATGTATACTTATTGTGTACATAGTACTGGGCTAGGCTTTGGGGAAAATGCAAGATCAGACAAGTCAGGATACATCCCTTTGGAGCTTATAGTCCAGTAGCAGTATAAGACATTAACATCCCCTTTAGAATTCTATAATACTGCCAGATGTTCTGCTCCCAACCTCTCTTATTACCATTGTGAGAATTTCATTTTCTGAAGAATTTCACCAAATCCCTCTTCTTGGACCAGTTAGCCACTCGGGAAAGGCTAATGATAATCGCTGTCATCATAATATCTGAAAGTGCTTTATATGTGTCATCACTTTTGATCCTCATAATATCTTTGAAATAGGTAATATCATTATAATTTTACAGGTGAGTAAACTGAGCTTGAAGAGTTAAGTGACTTGCTCAACATAGCAAATAAGTGTCTGGAAAAGTTTCAGAACTCAATTCTTCCTGACTTCAGGTCCAACAATCTATACATTGCATTGTCTATCAGGCTCAGGTAATTGTCTTCCAAACTATATAGGGAGTGTTGTATTCATTTCATTTAGAATACTTTAAGTGTGCTAATTTAGAACCATAGTAATTTTATTTATTGTTATCCATGAAATGAAGAAAATATTAAATATTTTCCATAAACAGTCTCCCTCAAATGATCTAATGCTTCCAATCTGATATCAACTTGATCCATGACTATGATATCATCTACATCTTGTTCATAGATTTTTCTTGCTTTATTATTCTGTTTGTATTTCTTGCTTTAAAATTAAAGTATTAAAATTTACATTCCTAATGGATGTAAATGAGTATTAAATTGTGGGCTCAAAACACTAAATTTTGTCTCATTGAAATAAATGCTTGACAGATTTTTATGCCTTTTCATCAGTGGTAGGAATACTTTGGGAAAGAAATGTTCTTTTATGTTGAGAGAAGATAGTATTGAGTAGTAATGTACAGTGGATAGAGAGCTAAATTTGGGGTCAGGAAATGGATTAGATCTTGCTTCTGACACAGACTGGCTGTACAACTGTGGCCAAGTCATTAAACATTTCAGTTGCTCAGGTAGTTGTCTAAGATTAAAAGTGGCAGAGCCATTACAGGTCTTCATTGATAGAATTTTGTGGGTAGGGAGTTCCCTACACCACGGAAATTAAAGGTTCAGAATAATAGGTTGTTTTTCTTTCATTCTTGAAGAGGACAATGGCATCAGAAAGGTGATGCTGTGTATTGGATTTAAGTGAGGGAGTCTGTGTAAATTCATCAGACTCACTTTCTCCTTCAGAACCATCTGTTTCCAGGGCCAAGATAAAATCAGGAAGGCTGAAAATGACCCTGGTGCAGTAGGATAACTTGGCTTTGTAAAGTAAAAGTCTTTCTCAGGCCTCAAGTTTGACTGAGGCAACATGCATTCTGTGACTAAGCCTAGGTAAGAAATGAGGCAAAGCATGACCTCTTTTCCTTAATCAAAGAAAAGAAAAAAAAAAATCCATCTTGAAGGGGAAGACCCTCAGGGTTTCTGGTTATACCAAAAACAATTACTGTTTACAACTCACTCTGGGCCATCTTGGCCCAAACAATTACCAAGTGAAAGTTGAGCTGGGATTAATTGTTGGACAGTCAATGAGATCCAGAGTGATTTAATGGTCCTTAAGAAAGCCATCTAGCCTGTAAATATCAAGACATCTTGTTGAAGTTTCAGTGATCAAAAGTTACATTCCTTTGGGCAGAGAACTCACAGATAAGGATACCATACCCTATTTGGACAGAGTGAGAGAAGGAGGGTGGGAAGGAAGAAGGCTGGAAGGAAGGAACTTAGGAAGGAGGGAACTGTGTTACCCAGTTGGAACTGGGTAGTTGAGTCCACAGTGAGGCAGCTACTACTACTACTCACAGGTGGTTGTTTGTTCTTCATTACTAGAGAGGATCATGAAATCAGGAAGGTGATGACAAGACTTGTAAGTACGTTGCATTTAGATGAGGGAGGGTTGTGCAAGGTCACCAGCCTCACTTTCCCCTCTGGAGTCATCTGGGTCCATTATCAAGATATTGATCAGGATGACTAGAGATGACTCCTTGTAATGCTAATGAGATTTATGTTAATGGAAGGTAAAGATCTTCCCTGTCCTTTAATAGGCTTCTCATGTAGCCCATTGGGGAGGAACTTGTTTAAAAAAAGTTTGCTTGCAAGGATATTTGCTTGCTTGAAGGCTTTCACATCTTTTGGTAATTAGACACTGAAACATTTGAGTTGTGAAATCTTCTGACTCTATATATACTCTGAGGTGAAGTTTTCCTTTGATGCCTACTCTTTGGATGAAGGTTCATGTACCAGATGAGAATCTGTGTAACCCTTAAGGAGCCCCCGACTTTGAAAAGCCAGATATTGGTGCTTCTCCCTCTGGTAAGTATGTATGTTTATAATAGTCAGACAGATCTGTCTTTTGATCTGTGATGTATCTATTTTTTATGGTCTTTTTTCTCTGTATTTTCCTTGTTGGTACATGTGATTAAATAACGTTGCTGTTTCCTCAAAAGTTGCTTTCCTTCTAGGAAAGCAGATCTAAGAATCTGTGCTAACAGATCATTCTGGATGTGTCAGATAGCTTGCTGCTACACTCCTCAGAACATCTACAACAAAATATACTGAGAAGCATATATGTGTTAGCTGAGGGCAGCTAGGTCATACAGTGGTTAGAATGTGGGGTAAAGATTCAGAAAGGCTCAACTTCTGGGGGTCAAATTTGACCTCACACCCTTACTAGCTATATGATCCTGGGCAAGTCACTTAACTCTGTTTGCCTCAGTTTCCTCATCTGTAAAATGAGCTGGATAAAGAAATGGCAAATCACTCCCATATCTTTGCATGAGAATTCCAAATGGGATAGCAGAGAATTAGATATGTCTCAAATTAACCCCCAAAAATTAAAAACAATAACAAACAACAAATAGTGTTAGGTGTTTGGGATATAGAAATCCTTGACCTTAAGGAATTTACATAATATACACTATATATGATAATACATTAAAGAGGAACAAAATAAAGTGCTATCTGTGGTCCAAAACACCATGTAACAGTACAAGATCCCTAGGCTCCTTTCTGATTTTGAATACTGTCATCACCTAATGGGGTAGAAGATGTATAGATTGTGACGTTACAACTTACGGGATAGCCTATACTCTCATATCCCTCTTCCACATTGATCTGTTTAAAATAATAAAACTCAGCTCATGCATAACTTTATATAACCACTTCATTATAGGAATCTCATGGTAGAAGCTATACATAGGTTGCTAAATTGCAGGCACACAGTCTAGCTGCATAAATCATATTGCTTCAATTTAATAAACAAGCCTGGCTTCTCTCCTGACCTTCACTCTGCCCTCCACCAGGTGTCTATGTCACTTTTTCTGAACTCTTGACAGGACATATTTTCTATTTGGTTTCTATATACCTGCCCTGAATTTCCTTGGAAACTAATTTCCCTGAAATATAGTGTCATCTGATCTTAACAATGAATCTCTCTTATCCATTTCTACCACATTTTATCAACTTAAATCAATGACAGGATTTTGTTGTTTTCCTTTCTGGTCACTGCTTTGACTCAATTTTAATCTCTTTATCCAGTTTTCCTCCCTTTTCCTATTCTTGTTTCTAAAAAGTATTGTAATATGTTAGTAATAGAAGTGGCTCTGAAGTTAGACATCCTAGGTTCAAATCCCACTTTGCCACCTGTTGAGTGACTTGGAAGATGTCATTTAATATTTACATGTATCAGTTTCTTCATATGTTGGACTAGGTGCCCTCTGATGATGCTTTCTTTGCTAGATCTGTGAACTCTAAGAGCCTGTGAACACACTTTAACAACATCTACCCATATTCCCATGTACTTCTACAAATCGCCACCCAACTGGCACCTAATACATCCTTGCTTATTATTTTATCCCTGCACATCTGTAATACTTTACTTATTTTGTTTTCTCATTGACAAAGTGAATTCATTTATAAAGGACAAATCTTTACTATAAAGGCAACATATGCTGGAGGGAGAAGTTATTAATAACTTTTTGTCCTTTATTAGAATGTTTTCTAATGCTTTCAAATCAGGTAGCTTTACTATTTGATTTAACTCAGCAAAATATTTAAACACATTCTACAATACATGAAAGTACTGAGCAAAGTAGAGACAAAAGCAAAAAGTTCCTGCCCTCAAGAAGATATATTTTCAGAGATATATGTATGTGTGTGTGTGTGTGTGTGTGTGTGTGTGTGTGTGTGTATACACACACACACACACACACACACACACATATATATGGAGAGAGAGAGAGAGAGAGACAGAGAGAGACACAGACACACAGAGAATATTATTTCAGTTGATTCTCATAATTACCTTTTGGGGTAAAAGGTATTATCATCTGCATTTTATCCATGAGGAAACTAAAACTAAAAGAGACTGAGTCCTCTGCACAAAATCATAAAACTAACAATTATCTGAATATGACGATGTGACATTTACCTGTATTTGTCTTACTTTTCTCAACTGAAAAATGAGAATAAAGCAATACTTATCTTGCAAAGTAGTTGACAGGATCAAATGAGATGCTATATGTAAAGACTTTAGCACAGTAACTGGTACATAATGCATGCTATATAAATATTTATTCTCTTCCCCTTCGCCGTGCCATGATCACACTATACATATTTTTATTCATCAGCTTCTTCTCAGGATGCAGATAGTGTTTTCTTTCATGTGTCCTTTATAGTTAATTTTAGCATTTATAATAGTCAAAATGACTTATTCACTAAAAGCTTTTCTTAAAATAATATCGTTGTTACTGTATATATTTATTTCCTTTTGAGGAGAATAAGAAAACCTTCTTTAATATAAAGGAACATATAATTCACATTATTGCATTGATTTAAGAAATTCCTGCATGTGAAAATTCTTCAGTGTTGGTTTACACCTTCTTTGCAATTGATAATTTAAGGAATTGTCTAAAACTTTGAAAGTTTAAATGACATCGAGGATAACATACTATATTATATTTTAGGGATCTGGGGGAACTTGAACCCAGGTCTCCTTGACTTTGAGGCCAACTGTATTCATTTCTTTATGGCCTACCTTAATTTTTTTGTATCTAAGTTTCATGAGTTATGAGTGTTTCATTTTTCCAATTGCCGCAACAATATGAAAGGGTAGTGAGATCCATCATTAGAAGAAGCACTTAGAAGAAGAGTGCTTTCACCAGGCATATTTCCAAGTACTCTTTTCCAATTCACAGAGATAATTTAAAAGTACATTGAAAGATCCAAGAATCAGATGATCATTTTTTTAAAAAGCCCATCTTTACCAATGGGTTTAATTTTCCAAAAATATCCCATTTATATGAATTATAGTACATTGACTAAGTTTAAATTATAAACATAGAGTTTGTGGAGGGATATTTTGAAAGGGTTTTGGCAATGTCATTGGGGTGCCCTTTTTCTGAAAGATTTACATTTTCAATAACACAAATTACAGAAGACAGAAAAGGGAGAATGCCATTTATCAGAGAGACAGAGAACTTGAATGTACTTTGCAGTCAGAAAAATTAGCTAAAGATGCATTAACATAAAATGTCATAAAATGAAACACTAAAAGGCCTCAGGATTCACTGCTTTTGTATCTTATTAAAGTAATACTTTGTTCTTATGTAGCAATTTTTTTCATCTCCAAATACTTCATAGGCAAAGGATTGTCCATTATATATATTCTCTAGATGGTACACTGAAACACTCTAAGATTCCCAGAGTTTTTAAAGTTATACAAACAGCCAAAGGAATCTGGAATGGAACTTAATAATTCTGATTTGGTCCTATCCCTTGATGCTAAAATCAATTTATATCAACCTTTAATCTAATTATTGTGTATTTTTTATCTTGCTAAACAACCTCATAATTCTATCTGATTTATCTCTGAAAGTTAAGAATAGAAATTATGACTCCATTCATGATGCATTTTCTCAATTTTCCTTATCAAAATTTATTTGATAAAAACAAAATGTTCCTAAAGCAAAGTATACAATATGAAAATTTTCTAAAGATCTATGTCATGGATAGAGTCCTATTTTATGAATTTGAAGACCAGAGTTTGAGTCCTGACTTTGTCACTTACTACTTATATGAGCAACCTGATGCAAATCCAAATGACTCATGTTGGGAAATATTATACACATCCAGAAAAAAAAAATGATGGAGTCTGAACGCAGGTCAAAGCTATTTCCTTTCTTTTCTTTTTTTTATTATTTTCATTTTTAAAATTTTTTCATGTTTTTTTCTTTTGTTCTATTTCTTCTTTCAAAACATGACTAATATGGAAATATGATTTTTGTGATTACATAAGTGTATGCAAAATTGCTTATCATCTTAAAGGGTGGGAGGAAGGAGAGGGGGAAAAGGAACTCAAGTTCACAAAAAAGGAAAATTAAAATTATCTTTATATGCAATTAAAGAAATAAAATACCATTTACAAGAAAAAAACCAATAGAACTATTCAAAAAGTGAAACATTTAGTTGACCACGGGCTATAGATATATATGATGCCAAACAAGTGTGGAATCAAACCATATTCCTTGTTTATCTTATTTTTTAAACATTCTGTATCACAAAAATACATAAGAGCTCAAATCTAAAACTAAACAATTATGATTATAAATCTTACATTTGCATCTCATATTTATATCATTTGCAAAGTACTTTAAGTATTGTGAAGAATTTTAGAAATATCTTACCAGATTACCATAAGAAATTTGTGAGGTCACTATTGTGATCATTTTTTATTTTGTTTTACTCTAATTCTTTATTTTACAAAAAAGAGAACATTCCTGTATATAGACTAAATAGAAAGAGGGGGAATATGTGCAAAACCATCCATTGCTACTACATACAGCTTACTATAATTTTTTCTAAAAGGCATACAGTAAAATCAACATATTACTTTCAAAGCATAGTTTTTTTCTCACTAAAGTTCTTTCTGTTCTCTACAACTTTAAAACATTTTTGTTTTTGTTTTTGTTTTTGTCCAATTGTATAGCTTATTCTCTCTCAACCCTTATATCCCACCAAACTGTATCTGGTCACACAAGTTCTTCCAGTTTTCTCAGAAACTATTGCTTTATTATTCATGGCATGATAGTATAACATTACATTCATATGGCATGATTTTCAGCCATTCATCAAATGATCCCAAACATCTTAATTTCTAGGTATTTACTACAATAATAACAAAGTTAAAATAGGTATTTTTGTAGATATTGGTCTCTTACCTGGTTCTTAATCTCTATTATACAGGCATCATCAAAAATGGTTTACAACTTGATGACTTCTGAGACATGGTTCCAAACTGCTTTCCAAAACATCTGGGATAGTTTATAGTTCCACCAACAGTACATCAGTTTGCCTGTTTTTGTTTAGCTCCTCCAACAATAGTATTTTTTTCATCTTTCCCAGTCTGTTTATTGTGTGGTAGACATTTAGAATTCTTTTAACATACATTTTTATTACTATTAGTGAAATGAAGTGTGTTTCCATTTTCCTGTTTATCACTTGACATTCTTCTTCAGAGAGCTATTTATATACTTTGACTACCTGTTGTAGGATAGCTATAATTCTTTTCTATTTGAATCATTTCCTTATATAACTTAGATATAAGGTTTTCCCTTCCCAGACTGATTCTTTTATAAAGGAAAACTAGGCCATCTTTGGCTTCAATTATTACCTAGTCTTTAATCACTGAATAGGCATTGCTTCTGAAATCTGAGAAGATTTTAGCTTAAAAGATCAAGTTCTTCCACACATCCAGGGCAATGGCCTATCGTTTTTACTTATATCTTCCCAATGGACTCTGATAACTGGGGAGGAGAGAGTGAGTCTGATGACTTTAAACGGCTCTGTCTCACTTAAATCCAATTCACTTGCAAGTCAAAACATCATCTTCTTGATGTCATTGTTTCTCTTTGAGAATGAATGATGAACAATGAACTGATTTCCAAATTAGTCATGTTGTGGAAAAAAAATACAGCAAAAATAAATTTAAAAACATAAAGATTTAAAAAGCATGTTTTGATCTGCATTCCAATTCCATTAATTAATTCTCTGGATGACAGCATTTTTCATTATAAATCTTTTGGAATTATCTTGGATTCATGTACTACTGAGAATAGCTAAATTATGCATAGTTGTTCATAGCAATATTGCTACTACTGTGTACAGTATTCCTCTGCTTCTGCTCATTTCACTTTGCATCAGTTCATGTAGGTCTTTCTAGGCTTTTCTGAGAACATCCTACTCTTCATTTCTTATAGCACAATAGTATTCCATCACAATCGTAGACCACAATATGTTCAACTATTTCTCATTTGATGAACAGTTCCTCAATTTCCAATATTTTCTCCCACAAAAAGAGCTCACACACATATATACACATGTATTCATGAGTGTATACACATCCATATATATGTATATATATATATATATATATATATATATGCAGATAGATAACTTCTTAAAAATAATCTCTTTGAAATATAGAACTAGTAGTGGTAGCTCTAGATCAAGGGATATGTACAGTTTTGTAGCTCTTTAGGCATAGTTCCTACCTGCCGTCATAAATGGTCGAATAAGTTCACAACTCCACCAGTACATTAATGCCATAATTTTTCAACATCTACTCCAACATTTGTCATTTCCATTTTGTGTCATGTTAACAAATCTGATAGGTGTTTTAATTTGTATTTGTCTAATACATAGTCCTTTAGAGCATTGTTTCATATAACTATAGACAACTTTGATCACTTCATTTAAAAACTGCCTGTTCATATTCTTTCACCATTTAGCAATTGTACCTATTTGTATTCTGATAAATTTGACAAAGTTTTCTATATATCTGAGAAATGAGGCTTTTATCATAAACTTACTTAATTTTTTTGACTTATGTTACTATTTCCCTCCCTCCTATTCCCACCCCCATTTAACCTTCCCTCTTTCTCTCTTCACCCAGTTCATCCTAAAAAGTATTTTGCTTCTGACTATCATCTCTTCCAATCAAACCTCCTTTCTTTCAGATTCCCATACTCTTTTTTTATCCCTATCCCTTCTTACTTTCCTTTAGGATAAGATAGATTTCTGTAGCCAACTGAGGATGTATGTTGTTCTTTCAGTGAGTCAGTATCTATGAGATTAAAATTCAAGTGTTCCCCTCCATTTTCCATCTAGTCCTTTACAGTAAAATCCCTTTTACACCTATTTTGTGTGAGATAGTTTATCCAATTCTACTTGCTCCTTTCCATTTCTCCCAATGCATTCCTCTTTCTTTCCCCTTAATTTTTTTAGATATTGTCTTACATTAAATTCATACCCATTCATTTTGTCTATATATATACTTCTTCTAAATGATCTAATAAACTTCTTAAGTTATGATTGTCATCTTCCCATGTCGGACTGCAAATTATTAAACTTTATTGAATTCTTTATGATTTTTCTTTCCTTTTTACCTCTTTCTGCTTTTCTTGAGCCTGGTATGTGAAAGACAATTTTTCTGTTCAGCTCTGTTTTTTCATGAGATGCTTGCAAGTCCTCCATTTCAGTGAAAATCCATCTTCCTCATGAAGGATTATAATTAATTTTGTTCTGTAGGTGATTTATGGTTGCAATTATAGCTTTTCTGTCCTCTAGACTATCACCTCCTGCACCCTCAAATTTTTTAATGTAGAAACTTCTATATCTTGTGTTATCCTGACTGACTCCATTATATTTGATTTTATTGTTGCTGTTGTTTTCTGTGCTTGCAGTTTTTTGTTCTTTGCCTAGGAGCTCTGTAATCTGACTATTTTATTCCCGTTTGTTTACCTTTTGGGATCTCTTTCAGGAGTCAATTGACAAAAACTTTAATTTCTGTTCGATCCATTATTTCTTGAATATCAAAACAGTTTTTCTTGACAATTTTTGGAAATATGATGTCTAATCCTTTTTTGTGATCATGGATTTCAGGTAGCCCAATACTTTAAAAAATATTTATTTTCCCTTTTCAACATTCACTACCACAAAATTTTGAATAAGTTGTCTCCTCATTACACCCCTCCTCCCATTCCAGGACAGCATATATTCTGATTGTACTTTCCTCTAATATGCCTTCCTTTCTATTCCCCAATCACTCTTATCCCCTTCCCTTCTATTTTCATGTAGGACAATATAGATTTCTATACTCCATTGCCTACGTATCTTATTTCTCAATTGCATGTGCAAACAATTTTTAACATTCAGTTTTAAATCTTTGGGTTCTGCATTCTGTCCCTTTCCCCCTCCCCACCCACCTTCATGTAGAAGGAAGAAACTGCATATAAATTATATATGTGTAATCATACAAAGCACTTTCATAACAGTCATGTTATGACACGTATACATATATGCATAGATACATATATCTATACACATATATGTATATATGTATGTATCTTTGTATTTATATTTATGTGTATGTGTAAATACATACACTGTATGTGTGTGTGTGTGTGTGTGTGTGTATACATACATATATTCCCTCCAACTATCCTTATACTGAGAAAGGTCTTATGAGTTGTAGATATCACCTTTTCATCTAGGAATGTAACCAATCAAACTTTAATAAATTCCTTATGATTTTTCTTTCCTGTTTACCTTTTCATGCTTCTCTTGATTCTTGTATTTGAAAGTCAAATTTTCTATTCATCTCTGGACTTTTCATCAAGAATGCTTAGAAGCCCTCTTTTTCATTGAAATTCTGTTTTATTCCTTGAAATATTAATCTCAGTTTTTGTGGATAGGTGATTTTTGGTTGCTTCCTTTGACCTCTGGAATATCATGTTCCAAGCCTTTTGATCCCTTAGTATAGAAGCTACTAAAGCTTGTGTTACCCTTATTGTGTTTCCATAATACTTGAATGGTTTCTTTCTGGCTTCTTGTATTACTGTCTCCTTTACCTGGAACTCTGAGATTTGATTACAATATTACGAGGAGATTTCCATTTGGGATCTCTTTAAGCAGATGATTGCTGCATTCCTTCCATTTCTATTTTACCCTCTGGTTCTAGAATATCAAGTAATTATTCCTGGATAACTTCTTGAAAGATGATATCTAGACTCTTTTTTAAATCATGGGTTTCAGATAGCCCAATAATTTTTAAATGATATCTTCTGGATCCATTTTCCAGGTCAGTTTTTTTTTTCCAATGAGATATTTCACAATGTCATTTTTTTTCCTCATTCTTTTGGTTTTGTTCTATAATTTCTTGATTTCTCATAAAGTCATTAGCTTCCATTTGTTCCATTCTAATTGTTAAGAAATTACTTTCCTCAGTGAACTTCTGGATCACTTTTTTCATTTGGCCCATTCTGCTTTTTAAGGCATTCTTCCACTCATTGGCTTTTGGACCTCTTTTGTTTAAAAGGTGTAATTTTCTTCATCATTTTTGGGTCCCCTTCAGCAAACTGTTGACTCCTTTTTCATGATTTTCTTGCATCAATATCATTTTCCTTCCCAGTTTTTCTTCTGCTTCTTTTACTTGATTTTCAAAATCCTTCTTGAGCTCTTCTATGGCCTGAGACCATTTCAAATTTTTCTTGGATTCTTTGCATTCCAGAGCTTTGACTTTGTTGTATGTGGTTGTACCTTTCTCCTCACTAAAGACATAAGAAAATATTGAGAAAGTTAGGTTCTATACTGATTTTTTCTACTGATTTCTCATTGCCCCAACCAGTTACTTGACTTTTGAACTCTTTGTTAAGTGAAGGACTCCAGAAGCATCTCCCAGTGCTGCAGTGGCTACCTCCACCCAGGCTGTCGCTGTGACTGTGGCTGGACCCAGACCATGTTTTTCTCCCTGTCAGGTGACAGGCCTTTCCCAGTGACCTTTGAAGCTGTCTTTGGTGTTCATGGGGTGAGAAATATGGAAACTGATGCAACTGCTAGGGATTTATCTCCAGCTTGGTCTGTGCCAGTGCAGCCCATGTGAGACTGCCCTCTGCTCTCAGGCATGTTCAACATACTATTTCTGTTGACCTTCCAGATTGTCTTGGGCTATAAATTTGTTTCATTCTGCTATTTAGTGGTATCTTCTGCTCTAGAATTTGTTTAGAATCATTTTTATAGTTTTCTTGAGGGTACTGGGGGAGAGTTCAAGCAGATTCCTGCTTTTACTCTACCATCTTGACTCTGCTTCCAATACTTTTTAAGTTATCTCTCCTTGATCAATTTTTCAGATCAGTTATTGTTGCTTTTTTCCCCCAGAAATATCTCACACTATTTTATGGGGTTTTTTTTCATTCTTTTGAATACTGTCTCAGAGAGTCATTAACTTTTCCACTTGCCCAACAGTAATTTTTAAGGAATTATTTTCTTTGGTAAGTTTTGTGCCTCTTTTCTCCATTTAGATTATTGTTTTAACAAATTCTTCTCTTCAGTGGACTTTTGTACCCATCCCAGTATAATATCACTCCACCAATGTATGAGGGAGATGTGTTCTTAAACTCAGGTCTTCCTAACTCCAAGGTCACTTTGCTATTCACTGTACTCAGACCTTCCTTGAAACATGAAGTATTTCACCCTCAACATAGAAGAAATCAAGAGATTAACATTCTAGAATATTAGATATTTTTTCTCATTAATAAAGGAAACTATCTCTCAGATAATAACTTGTAGTGAGGGTTACCCAGTCACTTATTTAAAAAAATAATATTTTTACTTTGCTCAGATTCCTCCCTCTCTCCCTTTGCCTCCATGTGGACAAAATTCTTACTGGTACACCAAGGGAATATAGCATTGAGATGACTTGTCATCTTAAATTTATGGTTGTGGTGGGTAGGATAAAACAGTCATTTTAACACATAGTTGGTGATAATTTAGATTACTCTATATCTTCTAGGGCTCTGTAGTTGTTAAGAAGAGATTGGATAATGAAACTTTGCCATCAAGTTGGACACAACTGCTGGAGGTAACCTATGACATAGTAGGACCAATAATTATTTTAATTAGCCAAGACAAAAGGAATATGCCATATGTCTCTTTAGCCAAAGGAAGTTCTAAGAGCTTTTAGACTCACTGAGTCCTTGAATAATAATAATAAGCCTCATTGAAATGGTTTGTTAAGAGAATTATTACCAATTAAAGTGAGCATAACATTTTGAAAATGTACATACCAGAAGTGTGGAAAAATATCATAACTTAACTTTGAGTTTTCAAGAACTCTTGAACAGATAAGCTGACCAGGGTTTGCTTTCACATTTAACTTGAGAGTTTTCAAAATAATTGTATTGAATTTCTTTAAATCAGATTTAATTCGTGCTCTTTTTAGAACATTCTCCCTACTCAGCTCAAATCCTGAAGTTATTTTTTTCATAAGGAATTTTGCTTTATTTTTCCTTTTTCATTGTTTTCTCTTCCTTTGCTCATTTTTTCTTGGTCAAATAAGAAGGCATTATTAAGGGCTTCAGTCATTTTTAAGATAAGAAACTGAATCATTAAGAATATCAGAATAATAGAGACAAGTAGAATAAAAAGAATCTTATTAATGATTATAAAAATTATTTTTTATTAACATTGAGTTTCAATCATATAATGATCCCTTTTGATCAGAGAAGTTGAACCTTGGAGGAAAGTCGGAATTTCATAAGATACTCTAAATGTTTTGGAAGTTTTAAAGGTTTTGAAGGATGATTGACAGATTCAAAAACTGATTTCTTATCTGTATTCAAGTTGTAAATATATTATATGTCACAAAGGAATTAATTATTGTTGTTGCTCAGTCATTTTAGAAGTGTCTGACACTTTGTAAGCTCATTTAATGTTTTCGTGGTAAGGATACTGTGGTGGTTTGCCATTTCCTTCTCTAGCTCATTTTATAGATAATGAAATTGAGGCAAATTACCTCATATGTAAAGAAAGGATTGTTTTTCTGTACGTTTGCTTGTTTGTTTGGGGAAGACAGACTTTTTGTTAAATTTTTAATGTCATACACGTTGTAGGCACTTAATAAATTGCTGGATTTTTTGAAATTATGTTTGAAGCCATGATTTGACAGGAATATTTTATTATATACATATAGACAGGTAAATTCATAGATTTCTCCTGTATGAACTTAAACTACTAGACAGATCAACATGAAGTTTATTATATAATCAATCAACTATCACTTATTAAACACACATTATATATCAAGGATTGTACTGATCACTAGAGATTCAAACAAAACTTGAAACCAGCCTCTGCCCTTAAGGAACTTACATTTTAATGGAACAAGCATGTACAAAAATAGGTAATACACAAGACATATGTAGGTTTCTATAGAAAAACAATGGCCACAACAGCAATGCTGTCTTTTTTTTAGATTAATCTTTGTGATGGGTTGCTTCTGTTCTACAAACTTGGCTGGTGACTCCAATCTCCCACATCTCAGTATTTTCCCTATGAAAATTTAGATGTGATTCAAAAGAGAAATGGTAGGCATGTAAGGTATCTTTACAGACTTAAAAATTTAGAGCTCGAAGTTTCCCTAGAGATTTTCCTGTATATTCTACTTATCAAAAAAACAAAACCAACAAAAACCAAGAAAATGAGGTTCCCGTAGTGTCAGAGTTGGGTACTCTATATTCAAATTCAGTTTTCTTGCCACCCCAACACTGCCTCCCTGATAACAAATCTTTAATCCTGATAAATATTTTGTTGATCAGTCATATCCAATTCTCTGTGACCCAAATTTAGGATTTTCTTGGCAAAGACACGAACATGGTTTGCCATTTCCTTCTCCAGCTCATTTCACAAATGAGAAAAATTGAGGCAAACAGTTAAATCACTAGTTCAGGTAGCTGTGTAGCTAGAAGATGCATCTTTCTGATGCCAATCCCAGTGTCTACTGTACTTACTAGAGGTCCTGCTTGGAAAATATACTGATATTCTTCTATTCTAAGTAGTATTTAATCAGGAAACACATTTATGTGGTCTTTAATAAGAGGTCACCCAGCAACTACCTGAAGAACTCCAATGAAGAGAAGCTCATTAATTCCTGAGGCAGAATATTCTAATTCTAGTCTGGGGATATTAGCAAGCATTTATTTGTTTTTCTTCTTCCTTCCTAAGCCTACATCTTCCATTATAAAACTTTTATTTTTCACTCCTAGTTCTTATTTTTTGTAGCTAAGATGAATAGGTATAAATGGAACAGACTTAAAATGCTTAAATTAAAAGACAAAGCCTTAAATTATTAAATGGTCCTCCAATGTCTTATCTCCTTCAACCAATTCTCTGGTGATATCTCTTATAAGCATCTCATCACCCTGAACTCTGAACATTCTTCAGTTTATCAGTATTTTTATTAACCATTGCACTTGAAACTCATCAACATAACTCTGGTCTGGCCAGGAAGAGTATAGTAAAAACATTCCTTATTGTAAACATTGCCTTACAATTGCAATCTAAGACTACATGAGTTCTATGAAAGTGGATATCATTTTGTTCTTTGTGTTTGAATTTTCAGCATCTGTCATAGGATGTCATGTTGTAAATAACAACAACAATTAAAAATTGTATAGCTTTTTAAGGACTACAAAGGATCTTACATAAAGTACTTCATTTGCTCCTCACCATTATTTTAGCATGGAGAAATCTGGCAGGAAAAATCCATAAAACCATAGTAGGGGATTGCCAAGGAAGTGAGATTAAGAGGTTGCCTCCACAGCAGCAGCAATATCTTCAAGGTGTTCTTAGCCTGGATATAGTAAAAATGTTGGACCACTGGTCAGAAAGGGATTACAGTTATACTATGTATAACTCTAGTTCACACTAGTTATAGGTGGCATTGATTGGCAACTGTTTTGCTCATACTCAGCTATAGATCACAATTTCAGGTTAGAGAGGAGCACCTGTTGTCTCTTACAAAGGAGAAGGGGGGGTCTGCTCACAGTTAAGGGTCGAGGGTCACTAGAGCTTTTGGCTGCAGGAAAGCAAGGAGAGTGTTATAATGGCAGAGAGAAAAGAACTACTACTTATAGCTGCAGGAGATCAGGGCCTCTTCCTGGTAAAAACCAGAGTGCAGACCAGGAGAACAGTGACCACAATTTTCCCTGGATTCTTCGCCTTGGAAGTACCAAAAATGTTCAGGTGCCAAAAATAAGCTCTGAAAACAGCATCATAGCAAAGTTTGAAACTTGGCACAGTACTACCCCACATTCAGGTTAACAAAGCACAACTTTATCTTCATGTTAAAAGTAAAGAAATAGGCTAGAAAACTGAGGAGACAACCAAAAAATAGAACTTTACCATTAAAAGTTACTGTGGTTACAGGGAAGTTCAAACAAAAACCCAAGAGACAATAATGTAAAAAAGAGTGGCAAGCTTATACTCAAAGAAAAACACTAATTGGATCCCAAACCAAAAAAAGATTGGTAAAATATTTTTTTAAAAAAAAGAGTAGTACTGGAAAAATTGAGAAAATAAATTAGTATGACACAACAAAAGGAATTAAAAGCTTGACAAGAGGCACAAAAATATTGAAGAAAATGACACTTCAAAAAGCAGAATTAGACCAATGGTAAAAGAGGTACAAAAAGAAGTTAAGAAAAGAACTATTAAAACAGAATTTGGTAAGTGGAAGCTAATAACTCCATCAGACATCAAGATACAATAAAACAAAATCAAAAGAATTTTAAAAATAGAAGAAATTGTGAAATAGCTCAATATGAAAACAAAAATCTGATCTTGACAATAGAGTGAGGAGAGATGTTTTCAGAATTATTAGACTTCTTGAAGACCATGATCAAACAGAAAACTTTTTTTTAACAAACTATAAAATTGGATCAATATCTAAATTCCAGATGGTAAAATAGATACTGAAAGAATCTACCAATTACCTGCTGAAAGAGGTCCCATGGAAACTCTCAGGAATACCATAGCCAAATTCACAAATTCCAAAGTCAAAAGAAAAATACTGCAATCAGACAGAAATTATTCAAATATCAGAATCAGAAATATGCAGAATTTGTAGCTTCCATATTAAAGAAACAAAGGGTTTAGAATATGTCATTTAAGAAAACAAAGGAACTAGGAGTACAACCAAGAACATCCTACTAAACAAAACTGAGTATAGTCCTTTAGGGGAAAAATAGGTTTTAAGTGATATAGAAGAATTTAAGCATTTCTGATGAAAAGGACACAACTAAATATCAAATTTGATGTTCAAACTCAAAACTGAATAGAAGCATAAAAAAGTAGGCATGATAGAGTAATCTTAAGGGATTCAAGAAACTGTACATTCCTGTACTGAAAAATGATACATGTAACTCCTAACAATTTTATCATTATTAGGACATTTAAAAGTAGTCTACATAGACAGAGGGCATTGATGGGGAATGATTATGTTCAAATGATCTTAAAAAAGAATGAAAGTGTGAGAAAGAGGGATGCAGGAAAGAAAAGGTATAATGGGTAAATTTTCTCTCACATAAAAAAGGTACAATAAGAAGAGCTTTATTAAGAATAGTATAATTTTTTAAGTTACATATAGACAATCTTTAACATTCAGTTTTTAAAAATTTCAAGTTTCAAATTTTTCTCTCTCCCTCCCTCTCTTGGTCCCTCCCTAAAAAGGTAAACATTTTAATATAGGTTATGTAAGTATAATCATATATACCATATTTCTATATTAGTCATGTTATGAAGGAAGAGACAGAATAAAATTTTTAAAATAAAGTGAAAATAGTGTGCTTTGATCTTCATTCACACTGCGGAGTCCTTTCAGTCATGAGTCTTGGAATTTTCTTTTGTCATTGTATTGCTGAGAAGAAGCAAAAGAGACTTTTAATGAAGGATGGAGTAAAAACAAATAAAGAACCATAAATGGAAGAAAATAGAATAGAGGGAAATAAATAGTTACCAACTATAACTGTGAATGTGAATGGGATAAATTCACCCATAAAAAGGAAGTGGACAGCAGAATGGATGAGAAACCAGAATCCCACAATATGTTGTTTACAGGAACATTTGAAAGGAAAAGACATACACAGAGTTAATATAAAGGGCTGGGAAAAACTCTATTATATCTCAACAAAATAACAAAAGGTAGGGATAACATTTATGATATCAGACAAAGCAAAAGCAAGAAGGTGGTTGCTGTGTTTCATTTTTGAAGAGGACCCAAATGGGATCACCATAATAAAGTGAAGTTTCAGTCTGTTGACTGTGTCTAATCAGACCAATATGAGCTCAGAATGCTGTACCACAGGCTGGGCACAGATAGCCCATATGAATTTTTGGGGTGGATATTCCAAATTTGCACACCCTATGTTTACTTTGTGTTGTCTCAATTTTGCTTTGCTCATAGAGCACAGCTGTCTTTCTTATGTGGGCACTCCATGCTGAGCAGTCCTGTGCCAGTGTCTCCCATGTTATACAGTCAAATCCAAAGTTCTTGAGAGTGTCCTTGTATTGCTTTTTCTGACCACCTTGTGATAGCCTGCCCCATGAGCGTTCTCCATAAAACAGTCTTTTTGGTAAGCATATATTTTGCATTCAAAAAATGTGGCCAGCCCATTGAAATTGTGCTTTCTGAAGCATAGTCTGAATGCTTGGCACTTCAGCTTGAGCAAAGACTTCAGTGTCTGATACTTTATCCTTCCAGGTGATCCTCAGAATCTTCCTAAGACAGGTCACATGGAAAAAATGCAAAAAGCAAAAAGTATATTTAGCTAAATGGAAAAAGCAAAAAGTAGATTTAACTAAAGAGAAAATGAAGGGAAATATATTTTTTTCTAAGAGGTAATCTAAACAATGGAGTAATATCTAAAATTTTTATAAAAAGTGTATTTGAGGAGGATCAGGAACCGTTGCTGGGGAAAGCAGTTGAGGCCCAGTAAAATCCTACAAAAATGTCTTCTTATCCATTGCTTGAAGACCTGAAAGTAGATAAAGTGATTCAGGCTCAGGCAGCCTTTTCTGCACACCCTGAAGGTACAGCAATTTTGTCAGATGCCTCTGCTTCCATTTCTCAAGATGCAAATCTCTATCCTAAACTCTATCCTGAACTCTCTCACACCTAAGTTTAAATGAAGAAGAAACACGTACCAACATGACCTTGGTTCCTGGAGTAACATCTCAGGGAAAGCAATTGGTAGCCAGGCCTTCTGCTGGTGGCTTCTATAACTGGGAATGATGTTGAAATTCAAAGAGCAGAAATTAAACAAGGAATCCAGAAAGTCATTTTATGCAAAGATCAACAGGGAAAAATTGACTTTAGACTTAAGTCAATAGATAATGGTGTATTTTTTCAGGTAGTCCAGGCCAATTCTCCAGCATCTCTGGTTGGTCTGAGATTTGGGGACCAAGTTCTTCAAATTAATGGTGAAAATTGTGCAAGGTGAAGCTCTGATAAAGCTCATAAAGTTCTAAAACAGGCTTTTGGAGAGAAGATTACTATGGCTATCTGGGACAGACCATTTGAAAGAACTATTACCATGCATAAGGATGGTACAGGACATGTTGGCTTCATTTTTAAAACTTGAAAGATAACCTCTATAGTGAAAGACAGTTTTGCCACAAGAAATGGTCTTCTTACTGAGCACAGCATTTGTGAAATCAGTGGTCTGAATATAATTGGCCTCAAGGACTCTCAAGTTGCAGACATACTTTCAACATCTGGGACTGTAGTTACCATTACAATC
>CM053773.1:5267958-5283087 GCA_028658325.1 Potorous gilbertii
GCTTCTCGGCTTTCACGTTGACAACGCCCCCCTCAGAAGTCTATATTAATGGTGAGGACTCAGTAAAGATTCAGTTGCAGTCCAGCCCTGACTTTGAAAAAACCTAACCCTCCTGCGTCCCAGTCTAGAACTGCCGTAACACTCCCGATGATTGGTTCGGGATTAGGTAAGAGGAGCCACTGCTTTTAGGGATTGGCCGAGCATATAAATCTAACTGCCTTTAAAGGCAATAGGAGGAGAAGGGGGAAAGAAAGGGGAGGGGAGGCTAAAAGGAAGGAAAGAAGTAGTAAGGCTAAAAGGCCGTAAAGACAAGGGGCCTGAAAGAAGGAAATGAATATTGTGGGAGGTGGTAGTCAAAAATTCAACCTGTTGTGGAGGGGAAGGGAAAAGGGAGAACTAAAAGCACAAAGAGTGGAAAAGAGGTTGGAGAGAAAAGCATAGATTGTAACCATAGCTGTGAACTTGAATGGGATGAATTCTCCCATAAAATGGAGACGAATCACAGAATAGATTAAAAGTCATAATGCAACAATATGTTGCTTACAAGAAACACATTTGAAATGGGAGGATACACAAAGGGTAAAAGTAAAAGGTTGGAGCAAAATATATTGTGCTTCAGCTGATATAAGAAAAGCAGGGATAGCAATCCTAATTTCAGACAAAGCAAAAACAGAAATAGTTCTAATCAAAAGAGGTAAGCAAGGAAACTACATCCTTCTAAAAGCCACCATCGAAAATGAAGCAATATTGTTACTAAACATACATGCTCCAAGTGGTATAGCATCCAAAGTCTTAGAGAAGTTAAGGGAGCTACAGGAAGAAACAGACAGTACTAGTGGGGGACCTCAACCTTCCTGTCTCTGAAGTTTCTAAATCTAACCTTAAAATAAACAAGAAAGAAGCTAGGGAGGTGTATAAAACTCTGGATAAAGTAAATATATAGATCTCTAAAGAAATTTGAATGGGGATAGAAAGGAATATACCTTTTTATCAGTGGCACATGGAATATATACAAAAATTGACCATGTACTAGGGCATAAAAACCTCACAATCCAGTGTGGAAAGGTAGAAATAGTCAAAACATTCTTCTCTGATCATAATTCAGTAAAAATTATATGTGATAAATATCTTGGAAAGATAGACCAAAAATTAATTGGAAACTAAATAATCTAATCCTAAAGAAGGAGTGGGCTAAACAACAAATCATGGAAACAATCAACAACTTCATTTAAGAGAATGACAATAATGTGGCAACCTACCACATGGGATACTACAAAAGCATTTCTTAGGGGAAGCTTAGTATCCTTGAATTCCTACATGAATAAAATACAGAAAGAGGAGATCAATAAATTGGGCATGCAGCTGAAAAAGTGCTCAAAAGAACAAACTGAAAATTCCCAAGTAAATACCAAATTATAAATACTGAAAACCAAAGGAGAGATTAATAAAATTGAAATTAAGAAAACTAATGTGGTAATAAATAAAACTAAGTGCTGGTTTTATGAAAAAAAAACAATAAAATTGATAAAGCTTGGTCAATTTGATTTAAAAAAGAAAGAAGAAAATCAAATCACCAATAACAAAAATGAAATGGGAGAACTCACCTCCATTGAAAAGGAAATTAAGAAAATAATTAGAAATTACTTTGCCAACTTTATGCCTATCAATTCGATAATAGAAACGAGATGGATGATTATTTTTAAAAATATAAATTGCCCAGATTAACAGAAGAGGAAATTCAATACTTAAACAACCCTATCTCAGAAGAAGAAATTGAACAAGCCATGAATTAACTCCCTAGGAAAAAATCTCTAACACCAGATGGATTTACAAGTGAATTCTATCAAACATTTAAACAACAGTTAATTCCAATACTATATAGGCTATTTGGGAAAACTGGGAAGAAGGAGTCCTCTCAAATTCTTTTTATGATACAAATATATTTTTGTTACCTAAACCAGGAAGAGACACAAAAGAAAAAGACAATTATAGATCAATTTCTCTAATGAATATAGATATTAAAATTTAAAATAAGATTTTAGCAAAAAGAATATAGCAACTTATGACCAGAATATTACATTATGACCAGGTAGAATTCATACCAAGAATGAAGGACTGGTTCAACATTAGGAAAACTATAAGCATTATCGATCATATCAACAATGAAACTAACAGAAACCACATGATTATCTCAATGGATGCAGAAAAAGCAGAAAAAAACCCTAGAGAGAAGAGAAATAAAGGGAACTTTCCATAAAATAATAAGCAGCATCTACCTAAAACTTTCAGCAAGCATTATATTCAATGGAGATAAGCTTCATGCATTTCCAATAAGACCAGGGGTGAAACAAGGATGTCCATTATCACCACTGTTATTCAATATGATACTAGAAAGGTTAGTTGTAGCAATTAGAGAAGGTAAAGAAATTGAAGGAATTAAAATAGGCAAAGAAGAAACTAAGTTAACACTCCTTGCAGATTATATGATGATATACTTAGAGAATCCCAGAGATTCAAGTAGAAAACTACTTGAAATAATAAACAACTTTCACAAACTTGCAGGTTACAAAATAAACTCACCCAAATCTTCTGCATTAGTATATATTACTAAGAAAGCCCAACAGCAAGAGGTAGAAAGAAAAATCCCACTTAAAGCTAAGGTAGACAGAATAAAATATTTGGGAGTCTACCTATAAAAACAAATCCAGGGACTATATGAACACAATTACAAGACACTTTTCAAACAAATATAGTCAGATCCAAGGAAGTGGAAAAACTTCAATTTCTCGTGGATAGGCTGAGTCAATATAATAAAAATGATCATTCTACTTAAATTAGTTTACTTATTTATGCCATAGCAATCAACTAATCAAATAATTTTTTTCTATAGCTGGAAAAAATAATATCAAAATTCAACTGGAAGAGCAAAACATCTCAAATCACAAGGGAACTAATGAAAAGAAATGCTAGGGAAGGTGGCCTAGTCCTACTCAATCTCAAATTTTTTTCTAAAGAAACAACTATCAAAACCATTTGTTACTGGCTAAGAAACACAAGAGTAGATGAATAGAATAGGTTAGGTGCTCAAGACCCAGTAACTAATGTACGTAATAATCTACTCTTTGATAAAACCAAGAACTCCAGCTCCTGGGATAAGAAATTACTGCTCGACAAAAACTGCTGAGAAAACTGAATAAAAGTGTGGTGGAAACTAGTCAAGGACCAATGTCTGACATCATACCCAAGAATAAAGTCCAAATGGGTACATGATAAAGGTATAAAGAGTGATACTATAAACAAATGTGGAGCATGGAACAGTGTATTTATCACATTTATGGCAAAGGGAAGCATTTTTGACTGAAAAAAGAGATAGAAATCATTATGAAGTACAAAATGGATTATTTTGATTACATTAAACTGAAAAGTTTTTGCGCAACCACATCCCATGCAACCAAGATTAGTAGGGCAGCAGAAAACCAGGATAGAATTTTTTCAACTATTGTCTGTGATAAAGGCTTCATTTCTAAAATATAAAGAGAATTGAGTCAAATGTACAAGAATGCAAGTCATTCTCCAATTGATAAATGGTGAAAGGATATGGACAGGCAGTTTTCAGAGGAAGAAATTAAAGATATCCATAGTCATATGAAATAATTCTCTAAATCACTATTGATTAGAGAGATGAATATCCAAAAGAACTCTAAGATACCCCATCACACCTATCAGATTGACTAACATGCCAAAAAAGAAAGATGATAAATGTTGGAAAAGAGAGGTAGGAGAGTTGGAACACTAATTCATTGTTGGTGGAGCTGTGAGCTGATCAAACCATCCTGGAGAGCAATTTGGAACTATGAACAAAGGGCTACAAGAATGTGGATACCTTTTGACCCAGCAATACTACTTCTAGGATTGTATCCCCAAGAGATCATAAAAATGGGAAAAGGCCCCACATGCACAAAAATATTTTTAGCAGCTCCCTTTGTAGTGTCCAAAAACTGGAAATCAAGGGGATGCCCATCAATTAGGGAGAAGCTGAATAAATTATGATATATTAATACAATGGAATACTATTTTGCTACAGAAATGATGAACAGAAAGACTTCAGAGAGACCTGGAAAGACTTATATGATCTGATGTGAGTGAAAGGAGAAGAATCAGCATAACTTTGTACACATTAACAACCACAGTGTGTGAGTGTTTTTTCTAGGAGACTTAAAACTTCATGGCAAAGCAAAGACTTAAAAAAATCCCAATGATCTTTTAAAGCAAAATGCCTTCCGCATTCAGAGAAAGAGCCATGGAATTCAATTGCCTATTTTAGCAGATAATTTTCTTTTGTATTATGTTTTGGTTTGCTCCATAATTTCTCCCATTTATTTTAATTCTTCTATACAACATGACTATGGTGAAAATGTATTTAATAGGAATGCATGCGTACAATTATATGTGTGCCATCTTGGAAAAAAAGGGGGAAGGTGGGGGGAAGGAGGGGAAGGGAGGGAAAAAATATCTAGGATGTATGGTAGCGATTGTGAAACACTGAAAATAAATAAATAATAAATTTTTTAAAAAATGAAAAAAACTTTTTCTTACTTCTTTGATGAGAGATAATTTACCCCATTCTATTTCTCCCTTTCTTCTCCCAATATTTTCCTTTCTCATCCCTTAATTTTATTTTTTAAATATCATCCCTTCTTATTCAACCCACCTTGTGCTCTGTGTATATATATATATATGTGTGTGTGTGTGTGTGTGTGTGTGTGTGTGTGTGTGTATGTAAACCCTCCAACTACCCAAATACTGAGAAACATCTCAAGAATTACAAATATTTCCTTTCCATGTAGATGTAAACAGTTTAACTTTAGAAAGTCCATTATGATTTCTTTTATATTTATGTTTTCATGATTTTCTTTATTCTTGTGTTTGAAAGTCAAATTTTCTATGCAGTTCTCTTGTTTTCATCAAGAATGCTTGAAAGTCCTCTATTTCATTGAATGACCATTTTTTCCCCTGAAGTATTATACTCCATTTTCCTGGGTAGGTGATTCTTGGTTTTAGTCCTAGTTCCTTTGACTTCTGGAATATCATATTCAAAGCCCTTTGGTCCCTCAGTGTTGAAGCTGCCAGATCCTGTGTTATACTGATTTATTTCCACAGTATTCAAATTGTTTCTTTCTAACTGATTGCTGTATTTTCTCTTTGACTTGGAACTTTGAAATTTGGCCACACTATTCCTAGGAGTTTCTCTCTTCAGGTCTCTTTCAGCTGGTGATTGGTGTATTCTTTCAATATTTATTTTTCCCCTTGGTTCTAGAATATCAAGGTAATTTTCCTTGATAATTTCATGGCAGATATTGTCTAGGCTCTTTTTCTGATCATGGCTTTCATGTAATCCCATAATATTTAAATTGTCTCTCCTGGATCTATTTTCCAGGTCATTGTTTTTCCGGTGAGATGTTTCACATTATCTTCTTTTTCTTTTTAAGCTTTTGGTTTTGTTTTTTAACTGCTTGGTTTATCTCATAGTCATTCATTTCCCTGAACTCAATTCTGTCTTTCAAAGAACTGTTTTGCTCAGTGAGCTTTTGAATCTCCTCCTCCACTTGACTAATTCTGCTTTCTAAAGCCTCCTTCTCCTCATTGGCTTTTTAGACCTCTTTTCCAATTGAGTTGGCCTCTTTCTAAAGGTGTTATTTTTCTCAGAATTTTTTTGGTTCTCCTTTAGCAAGCTGCTAACTTGCTTTTCAAGCTCTTCTATTATCTGAGCGCAGCTTAGGTCCACTTTGGAGGTCCTGGAGAGAGGAGCCTTAACTTTCTGTGACGGTATGCCTTGTTTTTCCTCATCTGAAAGGATGGGAGGAGACACCTGTTCCCTAAGAAAGTAACCTTCTATGGTCTTTTTTTTTTTTTACCATTTTTGGGCAGAATCTGAGAGTTTATTCCCTGTCTATAACCACTATCAGCTCCACCAAACCAGTGCTCTTCCTAACCCCAGGGGTGCATTCAGGACTGGAATTCAGATCAGTGGCTCAATTCCCCCAGTGGCTTTAGCCAGAGGGGTCCAAAAATGGACACTGCTGCTGCAGTGGCTACTGCCAGTGGTCCAGGCTGTGTTCCCTTCTCCTGGGTGAAGGAGCTTTCTCACTGATCTCTGAAGTTGTCTTTGGAATTTTTGGATTGAACAGTTTGGGAACTGCTGCTGCTGATGGCTTCCTGAAGACTTTTCTGGGTCCTGTCCATCTGTGTCATACTGCCTATGGTGGGCTGTATATGCCCATGCCCAATGCAATAGACCTTTCCTGCCAGCCTTTAAGTCTGTCTTGGGTTGGAAATCTCTTTCACTCTATTGTTTTGTGGCTTCTGCTGCTCTAGCATTTATTTAGAGTCATTTTTCACAGGTATTTTATAGAGTATGTGAGGAAGTTACAGGTCCAATTTTATACTTTGCCATCTTGACTCTGCTCCAGCCAGTGCTCTTCAGAGGCAGAAGAGATGAGTCATTGGGATTTGGAAACTCCATGCTTAGGGACAGTTAGGATTGTGTTCATCCTTCATTGCTGTTAGATCAGTTCAAGAAGATCTTAAAAAATTTCTCCTAAATTTTTTTTAATTCATTGTTTTTCTTAAAGCAAAATAAAAATATTCCATTATATTTGTATCCCACAAATTTTTTGTTGTTGTTACAGTCATTCATTCTCAAAGAGAACCATGACATCATGATCATGACATGAGTTGGAGGTGACTTTGACTTGAGTGAGGAAGGGCTGTGCAGGTCAACAGCCTCACTTCTCCTTGATTTCCATCAGTATTGAGTAACCATCAGCCTTGAGTAATGGCTTAAAGAAACCTTTTCATTGAATGGGTGTATCTCACTCAAAGTGAGAATGTGATAATACCTTAGCCTAAAAGGGCCAGGGACTCACATTGCATACTGGTCCATCTCCAGTCATCCTGATGAATATCAGGCCACTGGACCTAGATTATTCTGGAGAAGAAAGTGAGGTGGTGACCTTGCACAGGCCTCCCTCACTCAAGTCAAAGTCACCTCCAACTCATGTCATGATCATGATGTCATGGCTCTCTTTGAGAATGAATGACTGTAACAAAAACAAAAAATTTGTGGGACACAAATATAATGGAATATTTTTATTTTGCTTTAAGAAAAACAATGAATTAAAAAAATTTAGGAGAAATTTTTTAAGATCTTCTTGAACTGATCTAACATGAATTTAGTAGAACCAGAATAATATTCACAAGAACTACAATAATATAAAGTAAAAGAGCAATAAAAGGTGCTCCTATTTGGGTTAATGGTAATGACTAATATTGATTCTAGAGAACAGATGATGGAAAACATCATTATTCTAAGGAGAGAGTCAGGACACTACAATTGAGAAACAACATACATAACTTGTCTGATGTGATGTTTTTGTTGGCTATTTTTGCTTATCTGTTTTTCCTCCCTTAAGGTCCAAAGTGATTGAATTTGGATGGTTTCTTCTAAAGTTTATAACCTTAGAATCTAAACCTTTTAAACTCTCCTCAAAGCTCCCAAGGTTCTTCTTTCCCTCTCCCCCTCTCACTTGAAAATTGTATCTTATATTTTATGGAAAAAACAAAACTGAAACCATTTGCAATGATTTCCCTCTTCTCCCCTCTTTTTGTAATATCACCCTGATCCCTTCTACCACTATCTCCTCCTTCAATCCTATCTCACATGAAAAAAGTATCCTTCTCCTTGCCAAGGAAAACCCTGCCACATGCAAATATACTTCCACTCCAACTCATCTTTCTCCTTCTGATTCTCACTCTCTTACGTATTTTTCTTCTCTCTCTGTCTGCTTCCTTACTGTCTGAAATGATTCCTATGTCTCTCTCATTCTCAAAATCTTTGATTTAATTATTCATCCCCACCAACTTTAGATTTATTGCTTTCTTTCCTTTTCTGGATAAATTTCTTGAGAAGACTATCTATATGCTTTCCCTTCTTTTCCTTATAATTTACTTTTAAAATTCTGGTTTCTGTCTAAATGATTAAACTAAAACTCTGCAAAGTTACTAATGGCATTTTGATTGTCAAGCTTGATGGACTTTTTCATTATTTATCCTTCTTAACCTCTCAGGAGCCTTTGACACTGCTGATCATTCTCTTCTCCTTGATATTCTCTGCTGTCTAGATTTCAATATACCACTCTCCCCTGGCTTTCCTCCTACCTCCATAACCACTCCTTATTAGTCACCTTGTTGTCTCTATACCCAATTAATTATAGGTATCCCACAAGTCTATTCTCTTCTCCCCACAATACTTTTTCACTTCATGATATCACCAGTTCCCATGGTTTTAACTTCTCAAATGTACTGAACAAGTGCCAACTTCTCTAATGACCTCTGACCTCACATCTCAAAATGCCTATTAGACATCTTGAACTAGATGTCCTATAGTAATCTTAAACTAAACAAGGTCAAAACTGAACACAATAACTCCTTCCTCTAACTCTCACCTTCCAAACATCCTTCATATTGTTAATATCATTAGCAGTGTTCCAGTCATTCAAACTTGGAAACACTGGATTTCTCAATCTCTCATTTCCCATTTTCAACCTTTTGCCAAGATCCATATATTTTATCTTCAAAATATTTCTTAAATTCACATATTCAAATATACTGGTGGTATCACTTATCATCTTAAACATATTTGCACATAACAGATGTTGTTTCCCCCTATGAAACTATGAACTTTTGAGAAAACAAACTATTGTCTTTCTTAAATTCCCTTTGCTTACAAGAGCACATTGTCTAATACTGAGAGTCCAAGAAATATTTTTCACTGACTGACTGGTTCAACATAGGAGAGTTGAGAGGGAGGAAGAATACACATGAATGTGGTAAAAGGCAAAAATTAAGTGTTTACTGTGAGTCAGACAAGGTGATAAGTAACTGAAATACAAAGACAATTAAAAAGAATTAGTGTATCTGTCTTCTAGGAGCTTGAATTCTAGTAGGGGAAGGTATTGTTTATTTTAGTCATGCCAGTCTCTGTGACCCCATTTTGGGTTTTATATTTTTTGGCAAAGATATTGAAGTGATTTCCCATTTCCTTCTCCAATTCATTTTTTAACAGATAAGAAAATGAGGTAAATAGGGCTAATTGACCTAGGTAAGTCAATTTACACAGCTGGTAAGTATCTAAAGCTGGATTTAATTCTTGAAGATGAATCTCCCAAGCATAGTGCTTTATCCACTGCACCAACTAGCTGCCATGATGAGGCAAAACAACATCTTGAATTGAACTGCAAAGGTGTGGGTGGTGAATGAGAGGGTACTCACAAAAGAGACACACTAGTGAAATACAGAAAATGATAATTGGATAATCTTGGCCTTTCCATAGAATTAAAGTTCCCAGAGGAACTCACAAATGAGAGAAAGAGCTTCAGAAATGGAGGAAGCAGTCAGAATAGTTATAGAGGTAAAAGTTGGAGAATGAAAATAAAAATATACATGAAAAAGCACATAATAAAAATGCAGAACCAAGAGAACATTGTAAAAAGTAACAGCAAAATTGTTTTAAGAACAACTTCGAGTGATTAAGTTATTTTGACTATTAAAAATACCCATATTGACTACAAAGGACAGTTCTGCTACCTGCATCCAGAGAAAAAATTGATAAATAGAAGTATATATGAAATGATTTTACACACACACACACACACACACACACACACACACACACACTTATGTCTACTGGTAGCAAAAAAAGAAATTTACATAATAAGTTTGTTATGTATTTAAAAAGAATAGAAAGTTATACATAATAGATTTGAGGATTTATGTTCAATCATCTTTTTTATTATTCTGCTATGTTATGGAAATGCTTGTTTCATTTAATAAATTAAATAAATAAAAAAAATGCAAAACAATAAAAGGCTTTGAATGCCAAACAGAATAGAGAGGAAAGTGGTCTCAGAGGGAAGGTGCTGCTATTAGTTTGGGATTGGTGGGTGTAGGAATGACATTTCAAAAAAGAAGCAGCTCTGATTGAGGTAAGTGATCAAAATAGGCTTAGAGGTAGAAGTAATGAGAAAGAATATTCCAACCAATGGAGGTAGCAAATGAAAAGTCATGAAATACAAACTGTTTTCCTTTTTGATTTGTTGCAAATACTTGGAATATATTAAATGCTTAAAATACTTATTCATTCATTCTCATTCATTAATTCATTCATTCTAAAGGAACCTAAACTCTCATTTTACTAATGCCGAAACTGAAGTCCATGGCGATAAAATGATTTGCCTGAGATCATATGTCATTTAGTGACATAGGTGAGATCTGAATATATATCACCTAACTACTACTAGTATTCTTCTGTTAGCAAAGGATTAAAGTAATAATTAAGACTTGGGCTAGATCTTCTAATCCATATAGAGAAGTTTCTTCATTCATCTCCATTTTATTCTTGTCCTAGACCTATCACCTTTTTACCTTTATCTTTTTTTGTTTTTGATTTTGGAACATTGCTTTACAGAAACTACTTTGTCATTATTTATCGCAGGTTGTGTCTCTTCCTTCTCCTCCTCCTTTTCTTTTTTTTCCTTTTTCCTCCTCCTCTTCCTCTTCCTCCTTCTAATTATTTTTCTCTTCCTCCTCCAGAAAAATGCTGAAAAAAAATTAACTGCTCATTAAAATGGCTGGCCAATGTTCCAAGTAGAATTGGAAATTGCCAGTGAGAACTCATTGATATACTAAAAGTCATATCTGTATCAGTGGCTGCCATCCTAAGGATTACACTCACTGTATTTAGTGGCTACTCCTTTATTGAAATAGTTACTAGAAGTAAAGGGACTTGAGCCAGCCCTAATCCCAGTGCCTATCATCAGAAAGACAAGCTGCCTTGCACTATTCCTCCTTTATGGCAAGACATTGTCAAAAAGGAAGGTACAGGCTCTTTGCAGGTCTGTTTCTATTGCAAAATATTCATTATGGAATGTTCTGAAATAATCTCTAGAACCCTTCTGCATCCACATCTGGTTATTTCCTAACTTCCAACAGCTATTCTTAGATCTGGGAGTTTGTTACTTAGAAGAAAAAACAATAGCCATAAATAATGGAATTATTTTCCTCTTCTCCCTACCCATAAGCCTTTTGAGAAGAAGGACATGTCCCTAGTTTATCTTGGTATTATAAATCAAGCAATGGTTTATAAACACATGCATGTTTATCTTTGCAAAAAACACTGATTTATGCATGATAAATCACTATTTGATAGAGGCAGTAAGTGAGGTGCATCTTTAGCTTGTGTACTTGCCTGTCATTGTTTCGAATATATTTCTATGTCCCATTGTCCCCTAAAATTCCTGGAATGGCTATTAGCAAAATTATAATAGTCAATAATTTATTACTAATAAAAATAAAAGTGAATTATTGTGAGCATCATCACTATCATTACGCTCTAAAGCCTAGCCCATTATTCATATCATAGAGTGATATGATACACAAACATAGAAGACATCCAAGGAAAGAGAATATGGAAGGGCCTTTATAAGATGCGAGAACATGATAGTACTCTTTGTAGATCATTATAGTAGCTTTGAAGTCGTACTGAAAAGGCGAAATGCTAGAAAATTGGATACTAATGGCACCGATGAGGGAGTTAGCACCCTAGTAATTAATTATGCTGTATCTCCTTCTATGGAACAAAGTAATAGTTGAGGCTACATAGGGCGGCACTTGTTTCTACTGAGAGAAGCCAGGATCTTCTTGATTCAGAGGAGAACAATTAATCAATCAATCAAGAAACAATTATTAGGTGGACACGATGTGTCAGGACCTATGCTGAGCTACTGGAGGATACAAAGAAAAAGCAAAAAGAACAATAGCCCTGTCTTCAAAGAGCTTGTAATCTAGTAGAAACAACACACATATTAATGAGGTAGGGACAGTAATCAAATAGTGACAAATTTAATTAAAACTAAATAGCAAAGTAAATAATGCAACCATTGTCATAATGGCCCTTCTTCATCCCTCAATTGTCTACTGAAACATAAGTCATGATCCTCCATTATGAGAGGGAAAAGAGTTATTCAGAAACTTATGCTATTAAATAAAGACAAGACGGGTCAAAGTTGGAATATTGTGCGTGTACTCACCTCACAGGAACTGCATGTGCTACACTACTTCTTAGATCTGCTTACACAGCTTCCTGTGGAGATGCCCTAGAGATGGTCATATAACTCATTCTCTATAGTTTTCATCATCTGAAATTCCATTTTGCCTCAAGGTACTCCTTCATGTTTTGGTATCATAAGAATATTAAATATACTGGATCTAATTAGAAATACCAATACCCTAGCTTTTGGAAATGACTTGGTGCACATAGTGCTGACAGTTTTTGAGGGAGGTTGAAAAAAAATTGAAGAGATGAATACTTTCATGATATGTCAATATTGCACAATAAAATTAAAAAGAGAAGACCAAGTCAGATGAAATAAAATAGGAATTAAAGATCCTTACATTTTTAAAAACCTTCAATTAAAGCCTTAGGTCTACCACTTTATGGATACCTCAACCAGACTTGTGCGTTTACCTCTTTCTCCTAATCTACATTTAGAAAGAAGTTTTAAGGTGGTAAAGCCAAGATGACACAATAGAAATGGAGACTCACAAGAGCTCATTCAAAGTCCACTCCAAATAACTTTAAATCACACCTCAAAATGAATTCTGGAGTGGCAGAATCAACAAAAAGATGAAATGGTAAACATTTCCAGGCCAAGACAACTTAGAGGGTTGACAGGAAAGGTCTTTGGAGAGAGAGTGAAGTCCAGTCCAGCGAAGCCCGCATCCCAAGCCAGGGATGCCTTGAAAATGAAAATTCATTCAGGGGACCTTGAACATGAAAATTCATAGGCAGGGAGAACTTCCAGAACTCTTAATCTATAGAGGATAAAGGATTGAAGGAGATTGCAGGGGAAGCCTCATTGATACTGGTGCAAGATTCTGTTGCATTGCCAATACATGGTTCCAAATCACAGTCTAAGGACAAGGAGGAACACTAGTAGGAGCAGGGATCCTGGTCACATTTCCAAGGTGGAAAAGAGTACTTGAGGTTGCTCACAAACCAAAGCATAGGCCAGAGGAGCAGTGACCATGGCTATCTGTAGACCACACAACCTTGAAGAATAAAAACCTTATAGACCTTCAGAAGTAGCTCTGAAAATCTATAGGAGAAAAAAAACTTAAAGCAGCATGAAAAAACAAACAAACAAACTTGAAGCTTGAAACAGTGTCCCCTGGGACCCCAGGAGCAGAACCCAGCTTTAATATAAAGTTGAAAGTCAAGACATATGCTGGAAAAAATAAGCAAACAACAACAACAAAAGACCTGACCATAGAAAGCTACTATGATGACAGGGAAGATCAAAACACAAACACAGAAGAAAGCAATGCCAAAAACTAACTTACCTGGTAAGAGAAATATCAATTGGTCTCAGGTCCCAAAAGAATTTCTGTAAGAGCTCAAAATGATTTTCAAAATTAAATAAGACAGGTAGAAAGAAGATTTAGAAAAGCAATGATAGCAATGGAAGAAAATCATAAAGGAAAGTCAACAGTTGATAAAGGAGTCACAGAAAGTACTGAAGAAAATTATTATTTTTTGTCCATCATGCTCAAATCATGCTGTTGAGGTCAATGCACTGTGTCCAATTGTGGTTGCTCTACCATAGGTCTGGCAAAATAGCACGTATGACCTTTGGTTTGGGAGTGAGATGTTCCTGAATTTGTGCATCTCATATTTCTTTTGAGATACCAAAATTTTACTTTGTTCATACAGCATAGCACTTTCTTTGATGCAGGCACACTATTTTGGATAATCCTATGCCAGTATCACTCATGTCTCACAATAGATACCAAAATTCTTCAGAGAGACCTTGAAAAAAGTACTAGTATCATTTCTTCTGATCACTACATGAGTGTCTTCCCTGTGTGAGTTCTCCAGAAAAGTATTTTAGGCAAAGCATACAGTTAGCATTTGAATCATATGGTGAGTTCATCACAATTACACTCTCTGTAGGAGGATTTGAATGTTTGGTAGTTCAGTAGAGAAAGGTTCTCAGTGTCTTGTCCCTTATCTCTTGCCAGGTGATCTTCAGAATCTTCCTAAGATAATTCACATGGAAACAGCTAATTTTTCCGACATGGTACTGGTAGACTGTCCAGGTTTCACAGGCATACAATAAAGAGGTCAGCATAACAGCTTAATACTTCTTTTCTTCCACAATTTCTTTTGGAGCCTCCCAAATGCTGGGTTAGACCTGACAATGTGGGCATCAATCTCATTATCTATATATACATTCCTGGAAAGTATACTGCCAAGGTGAGTGAACTCATCCACAGAATTCAAAATTTCTCCATTTGCTGTAACTGATGATTAACAAGTGTTTCTTGGTACTAATTTTCAGGTGAAAATCAACACAAATGTTAGAGAATTCATCCATACTCTGCTGTACCTCAGTCTCAGAACCTGCATTGAGTGCACAATCATTTGTGAACAAAAAGCTAAGTAATTCACTATCAGAGAAATAGTTGATACCAATGCCAATTTCATTTCTCACTGAAGGCATCTGACAACATCATTGAAAATATCATGCTAAAAAGTGCAAAATCCTACTTCACTCCATTAGTGACTGGGAAAATATAGGAATATCTCTAATTGCCCAAAACCCGTGCAGGCATGTGGTCATGGAACTGGCATGCCATACTGATGTACTTCCCTGGGCAACTAATTTTTTCATGATTTTTCAAAACCCATCTGACTATGTCAAAAGTCTTGGTTAGATTCTATGTTGTACATAAACTTCTGTTCAGCTGCTTATATTTCTCCTGCATGGGATAAGGTTGTAATATTGTTGTGGTGTAGAAAATGATGAGTTTGTAGACTTAGAAAAATATGGAAAGACTTGAACTTATGAAGGAAGATATAATCCACCCTCAGAGAAATATAAAACAAACAAGTACACTACAATCTTACATTGAGACATATGAATGTATATGTCTATATATTAGTATGATTACAGATATTCAAGTTTATGTATGCATAGGTAAGTGTTTGTATCTGTATACTTACATGCTTGC
>CM053773.1:5283587-5301687 GCA_028658325.1 Potorous gilbertii
TGTGTGTGTGTGTGTATTGGGGGTTATTGTCACAGCGTGAGTAGAAAGTAGATTTGGGAAAGGTGTATATATTACTATGCTTTTCTCCATTGGCACTAGTTTTTATTGTAGTACTCGTCTACAAAATCGTTTGTCTCCCAGGATTAGAAACAGGAACAATGCTAATAATGGAAAGATTGACATTTTCCATTTTAAAATAGCCTGCCTAAAAGCAAATGGTATACAAAGTTCTACCTCCTATACAACAATTGCTTTCTGAGGAACATAGAGATCATTCTCTGTAGTGTTGTATTTGGTATTGCAAAAATGAGAAAATTAAAGGTGCAATTACTTTCTCTTAGTCCGAAATTAACCCATCGTAGGTGTAAAATTGGCAATTAGACACATAACTGTACTTGGGACTTACAGTTTTGAACTAATCTAATAGAATACCCTTGAAAACTGGATTCAGCTGTTTGTCATGAGGGAAATATAAAACATATGTATAATCCTTTTTATTTTAGTTGTTAAGGTTATTTTCTCTGTTCATATGTACTTAAGGGATAAAGCTTTGCTTTTCATCTCTCATAACCAAAACTACTGAACTTTTCCGTGTACTTAACTCTCTGGGGTCTAACACAATGGGTTCAATATATTCTTTCTGTTTCTGGACAGCTGAGTTTAGCTCTTGCCATAGGTTACAAATGAGTTTGTAGGTTTCATACTACCTTTTGTTTCCCAACTTCCTAACATTACTACCTATCAGGCAATTGCTTTTTAAGAGTGATTCAGGGTTGAAGTTGAGATTCAGGGCTGCAGGAACTGAGAGACAGGTGAGATCAAACATTTATTTAATAATGAGGTCAACAGAATGCTTGATAGAGCCAATAAATAGAAACAATAATGGCAAAACAGAAAGAAAAGGCAGTTTTAGATAAAAAAAGTGTGTGACGTGTAAATTCTGTGGGTACTTCCCCGTCCCAAATTCTCAAAGTGTCTTTCAGAAGACGTAGGCTCTAGTTTTAAGATACTCTGTGGGTTTGTAGCCTTGTATCATTAGCTCATGATCCCATAGTGATGTATTTATCTTTAACAGTCATATAGAAGACAAGATTGATTGTATCAGTGTTTAAGAATATGGCATAGTAAGAATAGTAGCAATAAATATTTCTCACATAATTCCGGGTCAAAATCTCTTATAAATATGCGTAGCATCAATGAAAAGGAGAGATACATGAATAAAATAATGAGGACTTTTAGAAAATATGCTTAGCCAGGGCCAGTACAATGAAGGACACATATGTGGCCAGGGTGCAAGTATGGAGCAGTGCATGTATAGATATCATGTGTGACCAAGACACATGGGTAGAGGGGAAAGTTACATCTCTGATGCTGCATGACCAAAAGATGTCATTGTACTCCTCCTACAAGTGTCTGTTCACTGTTCATCTAAGAGTCTCCCCTGGAAGCTGATCATCTCAGTGACTTCAGGATGCCTCTCCATCAGATACTAGTCTGCAGACTTCCTATAGATATTGCTGTGCTAAATCGCTCCTGGACACATCACAGTTCCGCTCTCTCCTTCCTCCAGCTTCTGCATTAGATATAATCCTCTATGATATCTTCCTCTTGGAGGAATTGATGCTACCATGCCTTCTTATCTAATCTAAGCTTTCCCTTCCCCAACCTTAGCTGTTTTAGAAAAGGAAAAAAATGGTGCACACAGAAAATCTCTCCTGTCTTGGATCAGAATAAAAAGAAAGAGCAGAGAACGTCAAGATTTGCACAAACACATGCGCAAAATGAAAAAAGAATTAAATAGTGCTAATGATTTTTGTCGCTTAGGAATTTCAAAGGTCATATGATCTTTTTGCAGTGACTAATTAATCAAAACCCTATTGGAGCAACTGAAAGCAAAGCCATAAATTAAAAAAAAAAGAAATTTTCATCTGGGACAAATGAGGCTCATCTGTAGTGTGAAAATAGGATACCTTGAACTTTGAACTTTCTACACAGCCACAGAATGTTATCTACTGGTTGAACAGAGAAAGGGATAAGGGTGGCAATGTGTCCATTAGGAGGAAGAATGATCTACTGTATTATGAGATTTCTAGACCATATCACAGAATTTGATAATGAAGAGACCACAATACTCTTCCAGTCCAATCCTTATATGAAAGCAGGGCAGCTAGGTGGTGCAGTGGGTAGAGCATCAGTGCAGGAGTCAGGAGGACCTGAGTTTAAATCTCACCTCAGACACACACTCACTAGCTGTGTGACCTTTGGCAAGTCACTTAACCCTATTTGCCTCATCCTGGGTCATCTCCAGTGATCCTGATGAATATCTGGTCACTGGATTCAGATGGCTCTGAAGGAGAAGTGAGGCTGGTGACCTGCATAGCCCCCCTTCACTCAAAACAAAGTCAAGTGCAAGTCCTGTCATCATATCTCTGATGGCATGGTCCTCTTTGGCAACGAAGGACAAATACACACAATGTATGAAAGCAATCTCTACCATAATGCATGTACCAAGTGCTTTTCCAGGTTCTATTTAAAGCCCTCCAAGAGGGGAAATGTGCTACCTGCGGAGGTAGCCCATTACACTTCTGGATACCTCTAATTTCTAGAAGATTTTTTTTTTAACATCAAACCTGCATTGCCCTCTGCACCATTCATCTCTTGTTCCTGATTCTGACTTCTGGGACTCATCAAAGCAAATCAAGTTCCTTCTTCACCTGACAGCCTATCAAGTACTTGGGAATGGCTACCATGTCTCCCAAATCTTCCCTTCTCCAGGATAAATATTGTGAGTTCCTCTAACCAGTCTTTGCGGATTCAAAGACTTTTGCTATCTGAGTTACTTTTTTTCTTTAGCTTCCCTTCCCAAAGTTCAGTTTGAGAGTTATTATTCCTGAATCTATATTCATTTCAGTGGACAATGACAAATTCTTCTACTCATTGCTTGTTACCTGGCATTTACCTCAAACTTGTGCATGTTAAAAAAAATTAACCAACTTATTTGGATATTTTCTTTTGTATTTGCACTATCTTAGTCCAATCTCATTTTTTTCCTTCTCACTGGTACTATTTCATTTCCTGAAGAATGACATTTTTTAATATATTCTATCAGTTCTAGACTGCTTTCTCCTAAAGCATTTTAAATCATAGACTATTAACTATCTTTCCTCTGAAGCCTTTAAAAACTGCTTATTCCAAATCTAAGGCATATGTCAAATTAGGCCCCAATTTTCTGCCTTTTCTATCACAAAATCCAGGAGATGGTGCTCACTCCCACTTCCTCCCCTGAAATTCACTTAATTCCCATTTTCATGACTATTTCATCCACATTAGGGTGACTTATAACCAATATTGAATTTTTCCTTGTTCATCCCTCCACTTTTTGAAAGATTCAGTTATCACTAAAGTAAATGAAAAAGCTATCAATGTCTCTCCTTTTGTCAGTGAAGAAAATACAACAGATATTTGAACAATTGTACTCTTCCATTTATCTCATCTCCTATTTCTCTTCTCAGATTGTGATCTGTTTTGCAAAATTTTCATCTATTTTCTCTTTCTCCCTAGGTGGTGTATAGTATACTCAAATTTAAAAAAAAAATCTATTTGATTTTTCTTTCAAATTGTCCTTTATCCAAATACTCTCCATTACACTCCACCCATCTAGTCCATGCGTTTCCTGTTATGATTATAATGTTCTTAATATACAGCATTATCCCACCTATTCATATCTTTTAATCAAGTTCATGTTTAATTCATATACTTGGACCACTTCTCTGTTGGATTGGGGTCTAGCATTTGATCTTAGTAGTTGTGTGCATGCATATATGTTTTATACACTTCACTTATACCCATATGTTTATATACATATGGGTGTATGTGTGTGTACAAAATCTAATTGTACTATATTCCTTTACATTTATCCACAGTAATACTTCCATTCTCAAACATCTTGATTAGAATTGTCTTCTTTCTTTCTTCTCTGATCTCTTTTTGTCACATTGAAATTTTTCTTCTATTTCCTATTGTTGTTGTTCAGCTTTTTTAGTAATGTCTGATACTTTGTGACCCCCATTTTGAGTTTTCTTAGCAAAGATACTGGAGTGGTTTTCAATTTCCTTCTACAGTGGATTAAGGCAAACAGAGGTTAAGAGATGTGCGTGGTGTATGTGCATAGCTAGTAAGTGTCTGAGGCCAGATTTGAACTCAGGTAGTCTTCATCCGAGGCCCAATACTCTATCTATTGCATGACTAAGTTGCTCCCTCTATTTTCTGCAGGGATACTTTGTTATCCCTAAGCAATAGGAAAGTGGAGAGACATTCTTTGAGTCTGTCCACGTTCTTCTATAGGAGTTAAACAACACTATTTTTGGAATCCAAATAATCCTTCATTTATGTAAGGAAGATAAATATCACATATTTGATACATCACCGCATATTTCTTCCTGCTTTTCATAATGATAGACATTTTCATTCTTAAGGAAAAAAGAAAACTATCATGTGTAATTATACTTCACCTCTAAGCATCTGCTTGAACATATTACAGAAAATAATTACTTCTTAATATGACAGCCCCCCTCATCTTCTTTCCCCTAGTGTCAATTCCACAGCCTCTTATACTTCCTTTTCAGTCTTATAACCTCCTGTTTATGTCATCATTTCTTCTACCCACTAATACACTCTATCAATTTATTTTGCCATCAAATTTTTCCACTTATCTTTTTCTCCTTACCCTGCATTACTATGCTTCTTATCTTTTTCTTAAGTCCACTGTATCTATTCATATTTCATTCCCCAATCTTCTTCAATTCTCCTTTTCTAGCTTCCCTAATTATTGCTGATCCTTCCTTGTCATTTTAAGAGCAGAATATACACAATATCTAGGGCTTTTTATTGCTTTACTTTGTATCTTCTTAAATTTCTCCAAAATTTTGCTCAATTTTTTCCCCTAAATTCAACTTTTACATATTTCAGTAGTTGAAATTCTTTCAAGTCAAATAGGCAATTTCTTGGTATATCACATAAACTCAAATATTAAGGAATCTCAACTCTTTTTCTAATCTTTCACCTTCTTTACTGCTTAAGAGTAATCAAGCATTCCCCAGAATAAACCTACTCCTGTTCTTACTGCTGTTGTATGTGACTGGACCAGACAGGTTTACATGCTGCTATCTAAGGATGACACTAACTGAACCTTTTAAAATAATCATCTACAGTCAAAGTTCCAGTAGTTCCACCCTTGTTAGTTAGCCAATCAACTTTTATTAAACATCTACCATGTACCAGGCTCTATGGAACACAGGGGGGAAATCATCACATTTTTTACTTCCAAATAGCTCACAGTCTAATAAGAGAGATAATACATAAACAATAGTAAACAAACAAGATAAATTACAGATTACCTCAGAGGCAAGGCACTAAAATTAAGGAAAACTGAGAAAGTGACTTACAGAAAACAGAATTTTATTTTGATTCAAAGGAAATCAGGAAAACTAGGAGGTAGAGAAGAGAAGGGACAGTCTTTTAGGCATAGGGTAAAAATGCTGACTGGAACATCCATATTAGCATTTTCAAAAGAAATTAATGCCATACAGAAGGAAATTATAAAAAAATGAAAGTATTCCTCACAAGTTGACCTTAAGCTATTAACATTATTAATATATTTGTAAGAAGTTACATGAATCTTGTTACTAAAGATTTGTATGAATATATGTGTGTATGTATATGGAGAACAAGTTGGTGAGATACTGGAGTAGAGACAAATAAGTGATCCATTAATGCCCCCAAAATATGACAAGGATATAAGGAAATTGCCTAGCACAATGAAAAAATATTCTGTAGAAGATTTATAAATATAGAATAAGTTGCAACCCCATTGGGTGGGTGAAATCAAGTGTCTTTCAAAAAATGGTTTCCAGAAAATATTTACCATCACATGTATTCTGGCAAAAACCCAATTTCTTGGATAACTTAAAATTATTGATAGAGTGATTACTTATTAGATACTACTTTAAGATAAATATTGATACATATAAAGTACTTTGCAAAATTCCTTCAAACTATTTGACATTTATGTCAATGTTATTAGGGGTATACTACATTTATTATCACCCACATTTTAGAAAGAGGACTCCCAACATTTGAGTGACTTAAGTAATTTAATTTTGTCATCCAACTACTAAATGTCAGAAGCATGAATTAAATTTCTGTCTTTCCTGTTCCCGATTCTCAATCTTCTCTCTTCAAACAAGTGAGTTTCTCCCACACACCTCAGTCTTCTTTTCTTTGAGTCTATCAGTGAAGCATATAGAGAGACACTCTGATACCAAGAATCACAGGGAAGTGAACAACTAGGACCTTGATATCATTCAATAGGAATTTGAAGGAACTGTGGATGTTTAGCCTTTAGGAGTAAAGAAACAAGGGGAACGTGATAGTATCTTTCAAGTATTTGAAATGCTCTACTATAGAAGAGAAATTATCCTTGTACTACTTGATCCTAAAGTGCAGAATGGATGAAAGTAAGAGAAAGGGAGGTTTCAACCTGATGAAGGAAACATTTCCAAAAAATTAAATCTCTATCACACTAGAAATTATTCCACAACATCTCTGGCTAGTAGTCATGGAACGTATGCATAGATATACATCTTACCATTTCCTGAGATTCCATTTTGATACAGGTCAAATTAACAGGAATGTTTCCTTCATATTGAGCTGAAAGCTGTTATTATAATTTATTTCTAGGTTCCAGTTCTTATATTGGGAACAAAACTAAAGAAATTTTACCTCTTTTCCACATTAAAGGCTTTAGATAATATTATTGGAACTTTGAGGAAGCTAGGTGGTTCAGTAGATAGTGTTAGACCTATAGTCAGGAGGAATTCATGTTTGGCCTTAGACACTTATAAATTTTGCTTACGTATCACTAGTTACATGGTGCTGAACAAATCATTTAAACTTTACCTGTCTCAATTTCCTTAAATATAAAAATGGGAATGATAAAAAACCCTACCTCTCAGGGTTGTTGAGAGGATAAGATGGTTTATTAATAAATATTTTACCAACTTAAAAGTGTTATAACAAAACTAATTATTATTATAATATTATATTAAAATAAATTATAACAAAAGCATATATTTTTATGCTATCTTATGTTATCATAATATAATATGATCATTTTAGTATGTTATTATAGCACATAATTTATTATATATTTATAATATATCATATAGTATATTAAAGACAGGTAAATGGTACAATGGATGCAACATTAGACTTGTAGTCAGGTAGACCTGAATTCCAATGCAATCTCAGATACTCACTAGTTAGGTAACCTTGCACAAATCACCTAACCTCCATTTGCCTCAGTTTCCTTATGTGTAAAATGATGATGTCTACCTCAGGGAATTGTTGTGAATTCAAATGAGATAATATTTTTTAAAGTGCTTAGCATGGTACTTGGAAAGTAGTAGGAATCATATAAATGCAGATGTCCTCCTCCATTATAGATTTAGACTTAGGAGTGATCTTAGAAGCTATGTAATGTTTTACATATAGAGAAAGTAAGGTCCGAAGAGGTTGAATAGCTTTGCTAAGGCAGTTCCAGTAATGACTGGTGGGAGAGATTTTACCCAGATCCTCTGACTCTAAATTCACCAGCTTTCCATCACATCACAGTCAACTAAGATAGGAGAATAAACTGAAGCAGATGCATGAGCTTTTCCTGTCAATACTATGATGATGAAGGCCAATTCAAGGACTGTAGCTTGTGTTTGTGCAGATTGTAAATGTAGGAGGCAGTGAGTTGCACTAGAGAACTTGTGGAATTTATGGTTACAGGATGCTTCGGCAAGTCATTTCATCCTTCAGCTTTAGTTTCTTTATAAACGAAACAATTGAAGTAGATGATCTATTGGGACTCCTTATATTTTAGATCTTATGAACAAGGAAGAATATTTAAAGATATTCTTGATCATTCTTGAATTAATCACAAAAATGGATTAAAGAAAACAGTGATATTCAATTTAACCATTACTGTAATTTTAAACAATAAAATTGTAAATATTAGTATTTTGTTTTCTATGGATCGCTGTGGTGGGAGGTATGATGGGGGAGGCATTTTCAATTATTATAAAGTCAATGAAGCCAAAGCACCTGTTACAAGCTAGAATTGTTATCAATTGAACTATAAGTTGGTTGTGCTCCAACAATCTATTCTCCAAATTATACATTTCAGCTGTGATTCTGTATGAAAAGTGAGGAAAATATGAATCTTTTTTTATTTTGAATTAAAGTACTTCTTTACAGAGAGGGATCAAACAAGAACATCTTATTCTTGAAAAAGCATACAAAAAGAAAACATACAGGACCACTCCAAGTTTTCTTATTGTGCTAGTAGTCATCTTTACAGAACATAGAATAAGAGAATGAAATAGGCTTTATATTTTAGATTTATGCAATCCAGTCTGTAATTCTTAAGTCCTACTTATCATGTGTCTAACAGATGGACTAACTTGGGGAGGATAAGGAGAAGTACAACAGATCTACAAGAGAAACATAAGAAAAAATGCCTGTCATAAAAACAGCTTACCATCTCATTGGGGTAGTTAAAATATACGCAACTCTAAAAACAAATACTTATTCAAATAATTTAGCTGATAAGTTGAAATTCCATAGAGTTTCTTAGGAACTAGATCTCCACACAAAAATCTTTCTGTTTTCCAGTAAAATAGAATTGAAAAATATGGTTTATTGTTTGCCTTCCACAATATTGGGTATTTCCAAATAGACAAACAAATAGAAAACCTTAAAAAAAAGTACTATCATAGTGTACAAAGTAAGTGGGTCAAAGAAAAGGTGTATAAAGAAGGACTTTTATTCTGTAAAGGATGGCTAACAGTAAGGTGATATCCATTATCTTTAAAGAGATAGTAAGCAAGTAAATAACTTGCTTTTGATTAATTCAATAAATTTGGTTCAGATGAGTTATATTGTCAGATTGTGGAGAAACTGGCAATTAAACTTAGCCAATGAAATGATTTAATGATCTACATGGGGCAACTAGGTTGTGCAGCAGATAGAGTGGTGGGCTTGGGTTTAAAAAGACTCATTTTCCTGAGTTCAAATCTGGCCTCAGAAACTTACTAGTTGTGTAACCCTGAATAAGTAATTTACTATTGCTTGCCTTAGTTTTTTCATCTATAAAAATGAGTGAACAACAAAAATGATCTTTACAAAATCTGTGGGTACAAGAAAAGATGTTGTGAAATTGCAGAAGTGTAAATGCTGCTCTAATTTTCACTTTTTAAAGGAGAAGAAAGTTAAAGCTACTGATTAGCAGCTGGAGATCTTGACTTTGATTCTTGGCCAAACTATAAGAGGCATGATTAATTCATGTTTAATTAACATAAGAAGAGAAAAAGATTATCAGAGAAAGTCAAGATAGATATATCAAAAACAAATCATGAGACTCTTTTTAGGTCTCAGGTACTTTTTAAAAAACTAAGTTTTCTAAACTGATCAATCAAAAGAATATTATAGATCAGAAGCAGAGACTTGCTAGAATGCTCCCTCTAAGTTCAGCCAAATAGGTGTAAAAATGACTCAACAAATTCTGGAGCTGAAGAATCCACAGAATGATGGAACTCTACGGTCCAAGTCACCCTGGAAGGTTGACTGGAAGCATCTATCACTATGTGTTAAGAGAAAAGTACACTCCAGTGTGGTCAGTGACAGCACAGATAAGACCTGAGCAGGCCTGGGAGGGAGCGGGGATTAAATCTCTGACACTTGTGGTGGTTTCCAGTTTTTACTACTCCAAAACGCTGAGGACAAATTGAAAGGTAAGTGATAAAAACTTGTCAGCCCCATGTGAGAGAGTAGAGTGGTCCAGTCCCAGACCCAGAATGTCAGAGAGAGTGAAGGAGCCATGGTAGTGACAGGAAGGGGAGAAGTCGTGGCTGTTTCTAGATCTCTAGGCCCACAGATTGTGAGGGGGAGAGAGTGGCTCATAGTATATACCCCCACCCCACTGTAAACAGAGAAATACCTTGACAAAGAGTTCAAAAGTCATGTAAATGGCTGGGGAAATGAGCAAAAAACAAAAAATGAATCAGACTATAGATTCCTACTTTAGTTCCAAGGAAAACCAAAATATATAATTAGAAGTACAAAACAAAGTCAAAGCTCCTATCTACATCCAAAGCCTCAAAGCAAAATATGAATTGATGTTATGAATTGATCTCAGGGCATGAAAGAGCTCTAAAAGGATTTTGAAAATCAAGTAAGAAAAGTAGAGCAACAATTGGGAAGAGAAATGAGAATGATATAAGAAAATTATGAAAAATGAATTAATTGCTTGCTAAAGGAGACACAAAAAATAGTGAAGAAAATAACACCTTAAAAAAATAGACTAAGCCAAATTGAAAAAGAGACCCAAAATATCAATAAGGAGAAAAATCCCTTAAAAAGCAGAATTGGTCAGATGGGAAAGGAGACCTAAAAGCTCAATGAAGAAAATCCTTAAAGATTAGAATGGAGCAGATGGAAACTAATGACTTTATGAAAAATCAAGAAATTATAAACCAAAACCAAAACAACAGACAATCTGAAATATCTCATTGGAAAAGCAACTCATTTTGAAAATAGATCCAGGAGAGGCAATTTAAAAATTATTGGACTACCTGAAAGCCATAAATAAAAACAAACACCTAGACATCATCTTTCAAGAAATTTTCAAGGAAAATTGCCCTGATATTCTAGAACCAAACGATAACATTGTGCTCAAAGTAGATATTCAAGAGGTCAAAGGAGGTAGGATTAAAACAAAGACTCACCTACTCAAAAAACTGAGTATAACACTTGAGGGGAAAAAGATGGAACTTCAATGAAACAGAATTCTTTCAAGAATTCTTGATAGACCAGACCTGAACAGAAAATTGGGCTTTCAAAGACAAGAATCAAGAGAAGCATGAAAAGGTAAATATGAAACATAAATTACAAGAGACTTATTAAATTTGAACTGTTTACATTCCTACATGGAAAGATAATATTTATAACTCCTGGGACTTTTCTCAGTATTATGGTAGTTGGAGGGATTATAGAAAGAGGGTACAAGGTGAATTGAATATGATGGAATGATACCTAAAAAAATAAAATTAGAGGATAAAAGAGGAATATATTGGAAGGAGAAAGGGAGAAATAGAATGAGGGTAAATTATCTCTCACATAAAAGAAGCAAGAAAAACTTTTTCAAAGGAGCAGAAGAGGAGAGAAAAAAGAGAAAGAGTGAATTTTACTCTCATTGCATTTGGCTTAAGGAGTGAATAACATGCATATTCAATTTGGTATGAACAGCTATTTCACACTACAAGAAAGTAAAGGGGAAAGCGATAAGCATGGGAGGAATGACAGAAGGGAGGTCAAATGAGAGATGGAAGTAATTAGAAGCAAATACTTTCAAGGAGAGATAGGGTCAAAAGAGACAATAGAATAAATGGGGAGCAGGATAGGATGGAAGGAAATATAGTTAGTCTTTCACATCATGACTTATGCAAGTCTTTTGCATGACTACACATGTATAACCTACATCAAATTACTTGCCTACTCAGTAGGAATGAGTGGGAAGGAGGAAGGGAGAGAAGTTGTAACTCAAAGTTTTTAAAATGAATGTTAAATTTTTTTTTACATGCAATGGGAAGTAAGACATATAGGCAATTGAGTATGGACCTCTATCTTGCATTACAAGAAAATAGAAGGGAAAAGAATAAGAGAAGGGAGAGGTATGATAGAAAGGAAGGCAGATTGATGGAAGAGGTAATCTGAATGCACAATCTCTTGAGGTGGGCTGAAGGGAGAGATGGGGAGAACTCTAAATCTTGTGGAAGTGAATATTGAAAACTAAAAATAAATCAATTTTAAAAAAGAATATTTTGGATCTCCTTAATGTATACTACAGCAGAGCATCTCCTGACACACTATTAGAAATTATGAAAATAGGTGGGTTAGGTAATAGAAAGATTTACATGGATTCATACCCAGCCTGAACTCAAAAGCAGTCATTAATAGATATCAGAATCAACATAGTGGCAATACGCTAGTGATGTATGCTTAGCCCTGTGCTTTTTAACATTCTTATCAGTAATTTGGATAAGGGGATAACCCACACATTTATCAAATTTTCAATAAAGGAGATTCAAGATAAATTAGATTATACTATTACAAGGAAAATTCTTTTATGGGGATTTTGCCTGATTAGGGAGGCAAAACTTAGGACAAAGAGAATTAAAAAGAGTTTTAGAAAAGTACATCAGGGTGGCAACACATTGACGGGCTGATTCCTGGAGATTGGTAATGGCTTGAAGATGGATCCAGCTTTTACTGATAACTCTTGTAATGACATAAAGATTATTCAGATAAGCCCATGTCATTAAAAGTGGATTGGACACTGCATTTCATTTTCTCCTCAGTTGCTATACATACAAACAGATACGTAATGACTTGGTACATGACAAATAGTGGGAAATATAAAGCTACAGAATGGTAATACCTCCCCCAACACTGACTGACAGACAGGTCTGGGAATAATGAATCACCAAATTATCATAACTTGCAATAACACAATAGATGACAGTTGGAATCCAGAAAGTCATTGGTAGTTTGAATTGAATTGTAGGCTGAATCTAATAAGATGACACACAATGAGTATGATAGTAATCTCTTACCTTTGTGCTCAAAAACAACCAAAAAAAAAAACCTTCACTAGCAAAAGATTGAATAGTTATACTTAGCCAGATGTTTCTCTTTAAAAAAAAAAAGATGTGAAAGTGTGCCATACTATAAGCTCTAAATAGTAACTATTTCTCTTGTACCCAGGAACCCTGAGGATCTTCCCCTCCCAGTTTGATATACACTTTTTTAATTAAATGGGCTGAGTACTTTTTTAATGTTTATTTATTTTTATTTCTCAGCATTCATTTACAAAAAATTTTGAGTTCCAAATTTTCTCCCTATCTCTCCCCTCCCCCACTCCATAATGCCTTGCATTCTGTTTACCCCTTCGCTCATTGTGCCTTCCCTTCTATAACACCCCTCCCTTCCTTTATCCACATCTTCTGTCTTTTCTTGTAGGGCAAGATGGATTTCTATACCCCATTACCTGTATTTCTTATTTTCCAGTTGTATGCAAAAATAATTCTCAAAATTCCTTCTTAAAACCTTGAGTTCCAAAGTCTTTCCTTCCCTCCCTCCCCACCCTTCTCCATTGAGAAGACAAGCAATTAAATATAGGATATATGTGTGTAGTTTTGCAAAGACTTCCATAACAGTGATGTTGTGTAAGACTATCTATATTTCCCTCCATCCTATCCTGCCCCCTTTTATTCTATTTTCTCTTTTGATCTTGTCCTTTCCCAAAAGTGTTTACTTCTAATTACTCCCTCCTGCCATTTGCTCTCCCTTTTATCATCCCCTTCACCCCATTTGTCCTCTTCTTCCCTACTTTCCTGTAGTGTAAGATAGATTTTCATTCCAGATTGAGTATGTTATTCCCTCTTTAAGTCAAATTTCATATTTGTAAGAGAGTAAGCTTCACTTTTTCCCTCTCACCTCCTACCTTTTCTCCTCCATTGAAAAGGTTTTTTCAGGGGTGGTCTGAGGAAGCAGCAGCATGATGAGATAGCCGCTTGTGAGAGTCAAGCAGAATCCAGAGAGTGAGAGCCACAGACAGAACCCCAGAAATCTCTGCAGCAGCTGAAACTGAGACTTTCAGGCCACAGATAAAATATCTGTAAATCACCTACTTTAACTTTTAGGAGCCAAAATGGCAGAGTGATCAGTAAATGCTCTCTACCTCTCCCCTTGTTGACCTTGAAGGAACCATAAAACATTTCCCCCAAAAAAATCCTGTATCACTGGAAACAGGAGAAGGGGCAAACAGTTTCATAGCACCCGAGGCTAGGAAAATCACTAAGGAGGATTCCTCTTACAGTGGCACAGGACCAGAGACCCAGGGGGGTGGAGCCTTGCACCAAGGTCTCAGGTATGCCTGGGGGGAAACAGGAAGACAATACAGAAGCCAGGATCACCAAGAACTGAGCTTGCCTCTGCTCTAGCTCATCTGAGGAGATCTCCTCTGACAAGACCACCCCTCCCCCACAAATAACAAGTTAGCTCCAGGGATAATCCTGGGAAACACACACACACACACACACACACACACACACACACACACATCCACACACACACACAAGAATCCAGCCTGTTTTTGCTTTCTCACACCAGTCAGCTCAGCACCAGGTTCTTTAGCTTCTACCTGAATGAATCAGAGGATACAACAAAGACTTACCATCATGAGTAAGAAGCAAAGGAGGAAGGAAAAGACCATAGAATCTTTCTATAGGGACAAGGACCAAAACAAGAATACCAAAGAGGTCAGTATTGAGACTGTACTCCTATCTGAAACTTCAGAAAGGACTATCAACTGCTCATATGCACAAAGAGAACTCTGGGAAGAGCCAAGGAAATAGGAGAAAAAATGACCAATGATTTTAAAACTACGAAAGAAAGAATTTACTGAAGAGAATATTTCTTTAGAAAGGAAAATTGAACAAATGGAAAAGGAAACACAAAACTTAACTGGGAAAATTGGATAAATGGAATCACAAAACCTAATTGGGAAAATTGGACAAATGGAAAGAAGTACAAAAACTAACTGGAGAAAATTATTCCTTAAAAGGAGTAATTGGGCAGATGGAAAAGAAGACGCAAAAGTTAACTGATGAGAACAATTTGACAAAAATTAGAATTGGACAAGTAGAAGCTAATGACTCTACAAGACATCAAGAACAAGTCAAACAAAATCTAAAGAATGAAAAGAGAGAATAAAATGTAAGTTATTTAATTGGAAAAACAACTGATCTAGAAAACAGATCCAGGAGAGAAAAATTAAGAATTATCAACCTACCAGAAATCATGATGTAAAAAAGAGTCTGGATGATATCTGGATGATCATCAAAGAAAACTGTGAAGTGCTGGAACCAGAGGGCAAAATAGTCATCAAAAGAATCCATCATTCACTTCCCAAAAGGGATCGCAACTAAAACCACCAAGAAATATTGTTGTCAAAATCCAGAACTATCAAGCAAAGGTGAAAATACTCTAGGCAAATAGAATTAAACCATTAAAATATCAAGCAGCTGCAGTCAGGATCACACAAGATCTTGCAGTTTCTATATTTAAAGATCGAAGGAATTGTAACATGATAACCCACAAGGGAAAGGAGCTGGGACTACAACCAAGGATCAATTACCCAGCAAAGTTCAGTATAATATTTCAGGCAAGGAGATGGACATTCAATGAAAGAAGACATTTTCAGACCTTCCTGATAAAAAGGCCAAAACTCAATAGAAAATTCGATCTCCAAATGCAGATCAAGAGAGGCATAAAAAGGTAAACAGGGGTAAAGAAAACTTGTTACTCAATTTGGGCAAACTGTTGTCTTCCATATAAGGGAAGATGATACTTGTTAATCTTGAGAATTGTATATCTATTATGAAATATAAAAGGGATACTCATAGCTAGAGGGAACAAGTATAAAGTAAATTATGTGATGATATAAAAGTGATTTAAGCATGCAAAGTGACTGTAACAGAAGATGTGAAAAGGAAGAAGTAGAAAATGATCAATTACATCACAGGATGAGGTAAAAATTTATGTTACAGCTGAGGGAAAGAGAGGAGGGAGATGAGAACTGTTTGAGAGGTACTCTTGTCTGACCTGGTTCATCGAGGGAGCATATAAATCTTTTTTTTTTTTTATTTTGACATGACAGAATACCTCTACTTGAAAATCTCAAGCATAAAGATAGAAGCTTTATATTGTCACAGGAAAGCAAAAATACTTTTTACAATTAATTGCAACTTTCAACAGAGAATAAGAAATAAACATTATTTTTTTTAATTTCATTGTTTTACAGATTAAAGGCTAGATTAGAATAACCTCTATATAAAAATATTTCTTCTGACTTTTATACATCAACAAATAACAACATATGTGTATGTGTGTGTGTATATATATATATACATATATATATATATATATGTATATATATGCATATTTCCATCAAAAAAGTTTTAAAGGCATGCCAAACTGCAGCAGACAAATAAAAAATGTCTTTCATTAGCTCTAGAAGGGGCAGAACCCCTTTGCCTCCGAATAAAGGTTGTTCATTTGTAACGCTACAGCCCGACACCACAGTAGAAAGATAATAACATGGGACAGTTGTCACCAACTTTGCCATCTTCAAAATTATAAAAACAGGCATTCTTTGGTTTGTAAGACTCCTTGTTTATATGGCCTATTTGTTTCCAATTCTGCTTATACTATAAGAAGAGAGTAAGGGACAAAATCAAGCAAAAGGCTCCCAAAAGACAATAAAAATCAATGGATTCAAGTGCCAAGGGTCGCCTCGACAGCTCCTTTCTTAACTTAGCCTGGAGATGTTTCAATGTGCTGTCATGCCACTGGTGCCCCGCTAGGAAGAGAATAGTTCCACATTTTAATATCAGCCACTCGGCTTCCTATTTCCTTAGAAAGGAGAGGAACACACCAGAATCATTAAAATTGGTTTTCTTTATTACAATTCACCATAAACTCTCATCTCTTTTGAGGTGTGTGAAGAGAAATGGGGCTCACATGCAACTCCTTCTCCTGCTGGGCTCCTTCATTCATTCATTCAGTTGGTATGAAGCTCCTCCCTTGTCTGCTCCCATCAGACATTCCCCTCTTGAGATCATGGCTTCATAGGATGTCTTATCCTGCGGCCTGTTTCGAACTTGCTGCAGGAGGCACGAGACTGTCGAGTTGCTGGTTTTGTCCTGTGTTAATCAACCATTCGTAAAACTTGTTCTCAACCAGCACCTGGAATTGCTTCCTTTGATCCTTGGTCAAACCTGCCTCCTTCACTGTCTTCTGCCAGATCTGTATCTTCTGCTCTCGCTGGCCCAGTGCCTTCCGATAGGCTGGTGGGAGACCCCCTGGAATCTCTGTTGTGTCCCCTTCCATCTCAAATGGAATCACAAACACATAGAACTCACTAGGGGACAAGAGTCGGAAGACCCTGGCATCATTATTCTCCCTGCACACAATCACTGGCTTGTCCCAGTAGTTGGGCACTGTGGCAAGTCCAGTCCTGGCCATGTGGTCTTCAAGCATTGGGTAATGAGTATGGAAGGGTCCAAATGTTACCATCTGATTATCAGAGAGGAGAAGAGGGCGTGTGGGTGTCAGAATGTGAAAGATACAGCCCGTGGTGGAAGAGACAGACAGACGATGGCAAACAGCAATAACCTTCACGTTGTCGCAGCTGTGGAGGTGGAGAGTGGTCTGGACAGGCCCCAGGACCAGCGTGCTGCTCCTGCACTTCTCCACAGTCACAGACCGTAAGGGGGACAGCAGGTATATAAAGGACTCATTGCAACGGTGAATCTTCACATGGGCCCCAACTAAAGTCTCTGAGCTCTTGGCCAAGGTCTGCTTGTATACTTGGGTCATCACCACAATGCGGTGTATCTTGGGGGCCACATGTGTATTGCAAGCAATCTTGGCTCTCTTGGTGGTTCCTTCAACTTGCTGAGCCCAAGCCAACTTCTTCCCAGTCTTGAGGCAGGCAGATGTACCAAATGGGTTTGCAGTCAAACAACCCTTGAGCCAGGCTTCCAGCTTCGGGAAGGAGAAGGTTTTGGAAGTCTTTGAGAAGCCACTCTCTGAATGCAGGGGCTGCCACAGTGCAAGCTCATGGAGCGGATAGACCTTCCTGGCTTTGCTAACAGTGCCTTCAATGAGAAAGCTGAGGGCCTGAACAGCTTCGGGAGAGACCAGGCTTTTGTGGGTGGAGGGGGAGGCATCAGCGAGCTGCTCTGGGTCCAGAAGGAGCTCCAGGAGATTGGATAGGTGATTATAGACAAAGGCTTGGTGGCTGTAATCATTCCAGGTCTTATTATGACAGACGGATTTCCCAGTCAAGTCAGGGGACGGAGATCTGTTTCTGGGACTTGGCCACTCTTCTCCAATCAGAGATGTCCTTAAGGAAACCTTATTTAACTGTTGT
>CM053773.1:5302187-5332205 GCA_028658325.1 Potorous gilbertii
ACTAGCATTGTTTTGCTTTCTATTTCTTCCTGTAACTTCTTTAACTTCTGCTTTAGGAATTTGGGTGCTATGTCACTTGGAGCATATATGTTAATGATGATATTGTTTCGTTGTCTATGGTGCCTTCTATCAGGATATGGTTTTCTTCCTTATCTCTTTTGATTCAATCTATTTCTGCTTTTGCTTTATCTGAGATTAGGATTATTATTCCTGATTTTCTTAATCAGCTGAAGCACAATATGTTCTGCTCCAACCTTTGGAGTATGTATCCTCCTGTTTCAAATGTGTTTCTTGTAAACAACATATTATTAGATTATGGTTTTTATTCCATTCTGCTATCCATCTTCATTTTATGGGAGAAGCATCCCATTCACATTTATGATTACTATCTGTGTCTTTCCCTTCATCCTCTTTCCCTCTGTTTGTGCTTTCTCCCTTCTCTCTTCCCCTCCACAATAGAGTTTTTATTTTTGCCCACCCTCCCTTTTACTCCCCTTTACCCTTACTACTTCTTCCCTTCTTTTTAACCTCTCCTCCCCTTTCTTTCCCCCTTTCCCTATTGCTTATAGAGCTTGTTAGATTTATATACTTAAGTTTGTTCTTCCCTCCTTGAACCAAATCAGATGAGAGTACCTCTCAAACAAACCTCATCTCCCCTCCCCTCTTTCCATTTACTGTAATATAATTTTGTATTTCTTCCTGTGAAGTAATTTTACCTTTTTCTGTGTCCCCTTTTTCACATCCTCTAATACAATTCCTTTGCATGCTTAAATCACATTTTATCACTAAGTGATATACTTTATACCTGCTCCCTCTATCTATATCCATTTTATATTTCAAAATAGATATAAAATTCTCAAGATTAAAAAGTTATTCTTTATAGGGAGGTAAATAGTTATCCCAAAATGAATAACAAGTTTTCCTTTTTTCCTATGTACCTTTTTATGCCTTTCCTGAGATCTGCATTTGAAGATCTAATTTTCTATGGAGTTTTGGCCTTTTTATCAGGAAGGTCTGGAAATGCCTTATGTCATTGAATATCCATCTCCTTGCCTGAAATGTTATTCTGAACTTTGTAGTGTAATTGATCCTTGGTTTTGTTCCCAGCTCCTTTGCCTTATAGAATATCATATTCCAATTCCTTCAACCTTTAATGTAGAAGCTGCAAGGTCCTGTGTGATCCTGACTGTAGCTCCTCAATAATTGAATGATTTCTATCTGGCTGCCTGTAGTATTTTCTCCTTCACTTGATACTTCTGGAATTTGGTAAGAATATTTCTTGGTGTTTTTTTAGTTTAGCACCCTTTCAGAAGGTTAATGGTGGATTCATTTGATGGCTATTTTGCCTTCTGGATCTAGTACTTCTGGGCAGTTTTCCTTGATGATAAAATACTAGAGAATTTTCCTGCCAAGACAAACCTACAAACTACAAGAACACATTTATAAAATATTTTTCACACAAATAAAAACATGTATAAGTAACTCAGTAACTACTCATTGATCATGGGTAAATAAAACCAATGTAATAAAAATGACAATTTTGCCTAAATTAATCTACTTATTTAGTGTCATAACAATCCTACTAACAAAAATTATTTTATAGAGCTCAAAAATAATAGCAAAATTCATCTAGAAAGAGAAAACAGCAAGAATGTCAAAGGAGTAAATGAAAAAGGATGTGAAGGAAGGTGGACTAGTAGCACCACATTTCAAGAAATATTACAAAGTGCTAATTATGAAAACAATCTGGTGATGTTGGATCAACTGAATGCATTAGGTACACAATACACAGTAGTAAATTACCACAGTAATCTAGTATTTGATATATCTGAAGATCAAAATTTTTGAGTCAGTAACTAATCATTTTACAAAAATGGCTTGAGAAAATTATAGAGCAGTTTGGAACAAACAATGCATAGAATATCTCACATTGTAGACCAAGATAAGGTCAAAATGGGTACATGACTTAAACATAAAGGGTGATGCCATCAGCAAATTAGGGGAACATTGAACATTTTACTTGTCAGATATACGGATAAGAGAATACTTTATGACAACCAAGAGTTAGGAAGAATCACAGGAGATAAAATGGATAATTTTAATTACAAAAAATCAAAAATATTTCAAACAAACAACAGCAATATAGCCAAAATTAGAAGGAAAACAGGAAACTAGTGCAAAAAATTGTAGCAAGTTTTTCTGTTATCTCATTACTAAAAAATAGAGGGAGAAAAGCCAAATTCATAAAATAATACCACCCATTTACCAACTGATAAATGGTCAAAGTAAATTAACCAGCGTTTCTCAGAAGAAATCAAAGCTATCTATAAAAATGCTCTATAACAATATTGACAAAAGAAATGGAAATTAAAACCACTCAGACATTGTACCTCATAGCTATTAAATTTACTAACATGAAAGAAAACTAAAATGATAAATGTTGGAGATGATGTGGAAAAATAGAAATACCTTATGCATTGTTGGAGGAGTTCTGAAATGGTCTGACCTTTCCAATTTGGAATTCTACCCAAGTTGCTACAAAAATTTGTTTACTCTTTGATCCAGTGTAACCACTACTAGGTCTGTATCCTTCAGAAATCAAAGGAAAATGAAAAGGACTTAATGGCACTAAAATACAGTGGCTATTTTGCAGTGGCAAAAAATGGGAAATCAAGGAGATGCTTTTCAACAGGGGAATGGCTGATCAAGTTGTGGTATATGATTGTAATGGAATATTACTGTGCTAGAAGAAATGATGAGTAGAATCATTTCAGAAAAAAAGAGAAGACTTCTACAAACTGAAGCAAAGTGAATTGAGCAGAAACACAAGATTTCTGAGCACAGAAACAGTTACATTGAAACAATAATCAACTGTGGAAAACTTAACAACTCTGATCCTTCTAAGAATCCAAAGCAATTCCAAAGGATACATGATCAAAAATGCTATATAACTCCAGAAACAAGTAATAAATTCTAAATGCAAATTGAAGCATATCTTTTTGACTTTCTGAATATTTTTTGTTTTTCTTTTTTTTTGCAATATTGCCATTATGGACATATGTTTTGCATGACTTTACATGTATAATGGATGTCATATTGGTTGTCTTCTTAATGAGTGAGGGAGCAGTGTAATGGAGGGAGTGAAGTTGGAATTCAAAATTGAATGTCAAAATACAGTACAAATGTCAGTTATTGAATGTCAGAATTGAATGTCAATATACAATAAGATAGATAAAAACTTAGGCATCATTAAAAACTCTTGAAAATACTTTTGCTTAAATTATGAGGGTAGATACAAAAGAGTGAAGAATTCAGGGAGAATAAAAGAATTGGAAGTACCTATTTGTATGATCTTTTCAAGGTTTTTAATCATCAAAAGGAGAAAGTTTATAGGCAAATAGCTGCTGTGGGTGGATCAGTGATAGTGTTTTGAAGTTAGAAGAGATATGGACTTGTTTGTAAGCAGTAGAGAAGCTGCTGGTAGGCAAGGAGAGATTGTCAATTAATGAGATAGTAATGATGATAAAGAAGGCAATATGCTACATAATGTTTGCAAAATGCTTTATATGTACTGTCTCATTTGATTCTCACAACAATCCTGGAAGCATCCCTATTTTATAAATGAGGAAACAGAGGCAGGCTGAGGTTAAATAGTTTGCCCAGGTTGACAGTCAGTGAGTTGTCTGAGGGTAGATTTGAATACAGACCTACCTAACTTGGTCATTTATAATTTAAGTAATGGAAATAAATGGTATAATCAGAGAATAGACCATAGAAACACTATAGCTTAAATATTTATATCTAGAAGGAAGATGAGTTAATGACACTGAAAGAGACAGAAGAAAAAAACAGAGAATAAAAAGTGCAACTAGGTGAATCTCATGCCTCAGAAAACAAAGGATAATATTTCAAAAAAGAATAGTTGGTGATGTTAAATATTTCAGAAAAAACAAGGAAGTTGAGGACTAGGGAAAGTCTATTAAATTAGAAATTATGTATTTATTGTAGGTGAACTTTGCTAGAGTATTTGGTAAAAAATACGTATCTATTCTAGATTACAAGGAGTTAAACATGGGGGAAAGGGCAAGGATTTAAAGGAAATAAGTGTAAACCAAAAGAGTAGCATTTACTCAATGAAAAAATTGAATAGTCATTTCTGTGGAAGCATAGATATATGAATTATGACCCCAAAGCCATGACAAACTGAATGAAGGTGGCAATGCTACCAAAGAAAACCTGTCAGTACATCTTGGCACATCTCTGGGGAGACCCTTGAGTGCATTCTAAGTTTTTTTGCAGTTTCTCCCCCCTGCCAATCCTCTTAGGGAAATATTGAAAAATAAAATCAACAATACAGCACTGTTAACAATTCTCCCAAAGCCATTAAAACATTGAATTGTTTACTTCTGCGTCTTGTGTATTTGCCAAGCTTCCACTTCATACTTCAGTGTGTATGATTCTAGTTTTTAAAAGTAAGTTGAATATTTTTATATAAAAATAAGCTCATCATCTTTGAAAGATATCGCAGTGGCTCAGCACATGTGTCCAAAATCCTGCCTAGGATACACAGCACTGATATTCAAGTATCTTTGAATATACCAAAATGTGTATAAATGTGCATTCATTTGTGTCACTTCATGGTTCAGCTAAAATGGTTCCCAAAGCACTCTGAAATGGCTCAAGGGATGCTGTGTGCTCAGTTTATTCTCCAAAACACCTGCTCATTTTTGTCAAAACAGAGGTTGTTGTATAAGTCAGTACATTATAAGACAGGAATCAACAACAGCATTAGTCCAAAGAACCTATAATAGCCCTAAATATGAACCAGATAATTAAATCTCAAAACCAGTAAGATCTAGGGACAGGATGTAGAAAGAGGGGTCAGTAATATATCTCTATATATATTAATAGAAATATTAATACATTCATATACATATGTACAGACACACACCTATACACATACATATGTAAATATGCATGTGTGTGTATATATATATATATATATATATATATATATAAAACACAGGAAATCACTCACACACTTAGATCTCTCTAAACATTTGTATGCAAATGTAAAGAAAGACTAAGAGAGACAAAGGTAGAGAAACAGAGACAAAGACACAGAGGGAAGGCACATAAAATGTTTGGATGAAAGGTAGAATGTTTTCCAAGCATATCTTATTTTCCATAGCTTACTGAGACATCTTTGCTCCCCATATATATCTTCTCCCTAAACCTGGCATTACATTTGCTTAGTGATGTGTGTGTGTGTATCTGTGTGTGTATATATGTATGTGTGTGTGTGTGTCTGTGTCTGTGTCTGTGTGTATATATGTGTGTGTGTCTGTATCTATGTCTGTGTATGTGTGTGTCTGTATCTGTGTACATATATGTGTATATGTGTGTATGTGTTTATGTATTCTGTATGACTTAGGGCACCTGGGTGACCCAGGGCATAGTACCCCAGGACTGAAATCAGGAAGACCCAAGTTCAAATCTACCTTCATACACTTACTAGCTGTATACCACTGGGCAAGTTACTTAATCTCGTTTGCCTTGGTTTTCTCATCTATAAAATGAATTGGAGAAAACAAGCCACTCCAGTATCTTTGGTAAGAATATCCCAAGTGGGTTCACAGAAAGTTGGACACAACCGAAACTACTTCCCTTCCACCTAATACATTAACATACTGGTCAATGTCAGTGCTAATCACTGTTTTATCTTTACCTGTTTGTATAAGGTATCAGAAGGTTCAGTCAGTTAAGGGTGGGAAGCGTGTGACCTCGAGGCCACATGTGGCCTTTTAGGTCCTTGGGTGCAGCCTTTTGACTGAGTCCAAGTTTTACAAACAAATTCTTTCATTAAGGGGATTTGTTCTGTGAAGTGTAGATTCATTCCAAGGGCCATGCTTGAGGCCCTACAGGGCTACCTCTGGCTAAAACTTTATGTGGTTGTCTGGATAGCTACTACATGCTGCTAGCACTATTAAGAAAACAGAGCAGTAGAGCTATAAGAGAAAAGGGTGCCGTTACTGTTAGTAAGCCTCATGAAAACTTCAGTTTGTCTTTTATTGAGACTGCCTGCAAGCACATTTTCAAAGAACAAATGAGTTAGACTTATATTCCTTAAAATGACTCTCATAACATGTTCGCACAGCTGTGTGTTCTGACAAGATCACATCCACAGAGCTAATGAAAATGCTCTGAGGTGAGTTTGAGCAATGCTTTCCTGGAAGATCTGGTTACCTGGGGGGCAACTTGTGTGCCTTCACTAGTATTTTCCACTCTCTTATGTGTCATTGCATAAGGGAGATCTTGTGCACTGGACTATGCTTTAAAGGACTTTAGTGAATACAAGCAATGGCTTGGGAAATGATGACCCTCCATGAAGGCAATGACAAATATGGCTTTAGCAATGCCTTCTGAGCACCTCACTAGCACCTTAGGTGCTAGCACCACTAGCATCAGAGATCCTGGATTCCTTGTAATCAGAAACTAAGGAACTACAAGAGCTAGAGGAAATGATACAGCAGATATTACCAGCAGTGATCTGGTGTAAACCCTGAACTTACTGGTGTTGACAATGGTAATATGAGCAGCACTTATGAGAGAAGAGATTTGGGGGAGGAGTTGACTTCTTTTTCTAGCCAACTTCAAACTCTCAGGACTTGTAATAAAAATAACATATAGTCATTTTTATTTTTTATTACTCTCATGACTTTGGTTAAAACTCACTTGAATAAAACTATGTTTAGGGATATATGTATGTGGATGAAGTACAGTGAAGAAAACAAGTATTTATTCTGAGCTTCCTGCTTGTGAGGCATACAGTCAGAGACAGAGGGGGAGGGAAGCAAAGATATAGACACAGAGAAAAAGGAAATAGATAAAACTGAAAGAAACATGGAGGATTGTTTTTCTTTTTCTCTACCCACCAAAGAGATGATTGAAAAAAGATTGACCAAAAAGTCTTAACTGTTTCTTTCTTCCTTTGTGATATGTCTAGTATCATCAGATCACACATCCTCTTTATACTGTGTTAATCCCCATTTTTTGTTGTTTTTTTTTATAGGCAGAGTGTCAGAAGCCATAAACTTTATATAAACAAGCTTCCCTTATAAGCGGCCATCAAAGCCTTGCTTGAAAACTTCCCTTTTTAGAGAGCACACTATCATCCAAGTTAATCATTTAAAAAGTGATTTTTTTTCGGTTGCTAACAGATCTTTGTTTAAAAGAGCATATAAAGGAAAATGCATAAATTTCACTGCCTATCATTAGAACTTTACCTGATTATCTATCTTTGGGATTTTTATAGTACCTTTTAGTTATCTTCCTATCTTCCATTGGAGTAGAGGGGAAACAAAATACAGAGAGAGAGAGAGAGAGAGCACTCCCATCAAAAGAACAATTTCTAAAGAATAAAAAGAAACAGCAATGAATGAGAATTGGTACAGCAGCAGAAATTCAGGAAAATTAATCTAGGCTCCAGTTGTCAAACTGAGTTAAGAAATAAGAAGAGAGGAATTAAGTGGAACTACATTAGATCAGAAATAATAGGAAGGGCATAAGAAACACAGGTTTCTGATGTCTCACTTTTTTTTCCTATTTTCTCCCATACTCCAGTCTCATTTTAGAGGAAAAATGTCTGAAATGAAAGATGACTTATGTAAATAAAAGGCACCTTAATGAGCTGAAAGGATTTATAGACAGAACTTGGAATGTGATGTGGAATTCTAGAGTGGAACAATATTACTGATTGAATAAATAAGCATTGAAGGGTAGAAGAAAGTCTGCTGCACTTAGAAAGAAATGATCTGACCTTGGGACTACTGGGAAAACACATGTTCACTCTAAGCTTCGGTATAGTCATGTGTAAACTAAAGATACTAATACCTACATGACTATCCTAAGAGTGTTATTGTAGAAAAGGTGATTTAAACCTAGAGGCAGCTATGTGGTGCAATGGGTAGGGCACTGGGCCTTTGATATTTCTTTAGCCATTTAACTCTGGGTCAGTTACTTAACCTCCCTCTGCTCAAATAATAAAATGGACATAATAATAGTACATACCTCACTAGGTTATTAGGAATAACAAATGAGATAATATTCGTAAAATAGTGCCTGGCACTGGCATAGTGCCTGGCAAATAGTAGGTTCTTATTCTTTCCTTAAAATGTTTTTTTTGTGAAAAAGCCATTTAAGCTATTCATAAAGTGAAACTTAGTGATCAAATTCTACACTGATGTATGGAGAAAGAACATTTTGGAATTTCCTCTGATTTAATAGATAGGAAGATATAATTAATAGGCCAGCTAAAGTATGAAAGGAAATGTGTCACCTTTTGTTTGTTGTGGAAATCTCCCTTTTGGCATAAAGCAGTGTGGTGTGTTTGTGTATATGTGTATGTTTGTGCATGCATATGGGGGGAAGAGTTGTGACTTACATGTTATTTTGTGTATCTTAAACAAACTTTTAGCACCTATAGGGAGAATACTTTAAGAAGAGAAAGGGAATAAGTAGGAGGCCAAGGCTGCCTAAAAAATCTTTCATTTCAAGATCTATTGAAGGAATTGAGATGTTTAAAGTAGTGAAGAGAACATGGGAAGAGGGGAAGCAGATCAGAGCATGATAGCTATCTTGTTTTATTTGAAAGGCTGTCATGTGGAAGAGGAATCACTTGTCAGATATAGTATAACAAGGATTCTTTTTATGTGTGAGATGCACTAGATGACTGCCAAGGTCCCTTCCAACCCTCAAATTCTGTCTTTTTGAATTAGGCTTTTTCTCCTTGGCTACAGAGGACAACCATAAGAACAATGACTGGAAAATAAAGACAGCAGATTTGACTGGATAAATGTGGAAAAATAAAAGCAAAATCTTCAAAATTGTAGGTGCTAATTAAATGTAGAACGAGCTACTATGTGAGATGCTGGATTTCCCCTCTGTCTTCCTCACCCTTGGAGGTCTTTCACCAATAGCTACAATGAGTATTTTGTACAAGGAATTTCTGCTTAGATGTAGATTATGCTAGATCAAGCCTCAGGTCACTTCCAGTTCTGAATTCTTTTCAGTTTAAGAAAGAGTTCAGTATAATGCTTCTGTTTTTAATTTATCACAAATGCAAATGACTTTTGATTACTCCAAAGCACAGGGTTTGTTTGGTTATTTTACCTTTTTCTAATAGACTTCTTAGGATAATATTTTTAAATGCATAAAAATATATCAGATGCTAAAAGAAACCAATTATATTGAAATATAAGACCATAAGAAAAATCCTTGATCTGAAAACTGAGAAACAATATGTCATAGTGGACAAAACGCTGGTTTTTGATATAGGAAAGTCTGTTTTTGTGTTGCCTCTGACACATATTTAATGCATGACCCTCAGAAAGTAACCTTTCTTAATGCTCCAGGTGAATAAGACAATAGTTTCAAAAGATACTACCTTCATTAGTATTTTAATTAGTATAAGGTGTTGTTTCAACCGCGAGTCCTTTTAACTAGTGAAATCAAATGTATACTCTCTATAATAACGTTGTTGATCAGTTGTTTCAGTCATTTATGACTCATCATGACCTATTTGAGGTTTTTTGCAAAGAAACTATAGTATTTTTTCCCTCTTTTTTTCTCCTCGCTACCTTATTTTATAGATAAGGAAGCTGAGACAAATAGTTAAGTGACTTGTCCAGCGTGGCACAGCTATTAAGTACCTGAAGCTCATCCTAAATGCACTAACAAAGATGAGTCTTCCTGACTCCAGGCACTCTATCCACTCTGCCAACTAGTTGACTCTATCTATAATATTAAATAAAGGCTGTTTGGAAAATGATGTTTCTTTGTGTATTTTCATAGTACCCAAATGTATTAATAGTTCATATCATCAAGTTATAGACTATGAATCATATCTAAAACTAATCTCTAACTTAAAGTCAAATCAGTATTATTTATTATATGCACACACATACATATATATAATACACATATTGTATATATATATATATTTGTTTGAACATATATGTGTGTGTGACATATACATATATAAAAGCTGAAATGTGCATGCCCTATTGTTCCAGCACACCCTGAGGACATTACCATGGGCTCGTTACCCTCACTTCAAAAAGAGAGCTATTTCTTCTTCTTCCTCCTCCTCCTCCTCCTGCTCTTCTTCTGCTGCTTCTGCTTCTTTTTTCTTCTTCCTTTTCTCCTCCTCCTTCTCACAATAAATAGAGTATAGAGCTTAAAATAAAGTAGACTTGATTCCACATTTTGCCACAGAACCTTACTAGTTGTGTGAGCATGGTCAAATCATTTAGCCTTTGTGTACCTCAGTTTCCTTATAGGTAAAATGGGAATAGTAATAGAACCTACCTCACAGGAAAAGAACAAATTAAGATATTTATAAATTACTTTACCAACCTTAAAGTATTATACAAATTGTAATAAATAAATTTTAGCTGTCACTATTGTTATGTAGCGGTTGTCATTGCTGCTATTAGTGTTATTTATTATTATTTTATTGTCTTTTCCTCTAAACCCTCATATAAACTTTGCTACTTCTGTTGAGTTTTTTATACTTCTTCCATTCTTTTCATGTTATTCTTTGTTCCTCATTTACCTTCATCTAGAAGGCAAAGAAATTTACAAATCTTGCCATTTTTACCTCAGTTATTTAACTTGGTTATTTACCTCAATTATTTAAATAAAAGTTAGTTAACTTTCTGACTCCTTCAATAAATTAAGTTATCACTTTAGTTCAGGCATTGATAAACTCTTGTTTGGGCTATTGTAGCAGCAGCAGTGGTAGTAAAGTAGTAGTAAACAATGGCTTCGTATTTGGTTTCCCTGCATCAGATTTTCTCCTCTTCAGTCAGTCTACTTGTTTTTGTCTAGGCAATTTCTTTCAACATGAGTCTAACTAGATTACTCTCTGACTTAATAATAATATCATTTCTTAGATAAAATAAGAACTGCTCTGACTTTTAAAATCCTTTTTAAATTGCCTCCAATCTATTACTTCAACCCTGTTATATAATAGTTTCTCAATAACACTCTAACAACTATCTAAACTGCCTTCTTTGTCCTTTATATCTGACACACACCATCTCCAATGTCAGTGCTTTTGCCCTGGCCATCCCACATTTCAGGAATGTGCAGTCTTCTCACATTTTCCTTATGAAACCTCTAAGTTCCCTGGAAACATAGTCTAAGCCTACCTTTTACATGAAATCTCTCTTGATTCCCCTAACTGAAAGTGCATTTTTCTGCTAACTAGATTGTAATGAATGATCTGTATTTGTTTGTACTTACTAACATCTATTTATTCGAGATATACAAATATATGCATATTTATATGTGTGTACATATATGGATATATATGTTTGTGTATATACACATATGCACACTTGCTAACTCCCTAAATACAGTATAAGCACCTAAAGGACAGAGATAGTTTCATTTTTTTCTTTGTATCCCTAGTATATAGCACCAATATTTAGCAGGTCTTTTAAAAATGTTGGTTAATATTCAGATTGACGGTATGCTTGCATTCAATGTATGTCTGTGCTAATATATTCTTTCATTTAATTATCTTCTAAAAATGTCATAATAATTTTACCAGTTTTCAAAGGAACATATTTTATATCAGTTGTTGACTTAATTTGCAAGCATATTGATAAAACATAATGTATCAATATGAAAAAGGATTAAGATATATCTTAAGAGAAAAAATACCCTTACTAGAAATTTTAGCTGGAAGGAACCATAGAAATCATTTTATCCAAGGTTCTCATTTTTCCAGTAAGAAAACAGATTGAGAACTTCAGTGACTTGTAGCTAACCAAGTCAAGGTTCAAAGCTAGATCTTGTGAAAGCTAGCATTTATATAATGATGTGTGGTATTCCATAAGGCACTTAACATGTGTGATACTCGTTTTCAGGGTTCATAGCACACTGTAGCTGTCTCGTAAACTGGTGCCCTATCCTATTATTTTTACAAAGGACTAATTATGAAAGGCATTTTATCTTTGCCATAATAGATCATTTGCTCATATATGGATTAATTGACATAACTTTATTACCAATTCTAGTTTATATTATAATGCAGAAAAAACTGAATTTTTACAAATCCTGTCAACTCTGTCAAAAAGAATCAATCCTTTTATGCTATAGTAACATACCTACCTTTTATCTCAGGAACATATAAAAAGCCAATTTCCATGTTTATTCTGTGAACTAATCTTTATTTTTTTCAATAAAACTTAATGATAAAATCATATTTTGAGTAAATGATCCTTGATGAGAAAACTCAATCACTTCTGAAACTTTGAAAATAATGATGCAGGCCTTTCCCTTAACAAATATGCATACATATGTATGTATATATATATATATGTATGTATGATATGATATATGTGTGTATTCATATACACATCCATATACACACACATTCTTTGAGGCTCCTTATATAGTAAAAACAGAGCAGAGATTATGACTAGATGGCAATAATAATCCTGTATACTGACTCATTTTGATGTGAAGATGGTCTTGGCTTCTCAAAAACTCAGCTGGAAGAGTAGAAACTCAGAAAGTCAGGCTCTGAGCATGGGCTCAATGAGATTACAGACACTGTAAGAATACTGACCTTGTCAAATGTGGCGAGGCTCACTATCAGAAGTTTGATTACTAGATGATAGAAAGAATGATCATCTTGATTCATACAAGAGATAAAAATGTAAAATGATCCTCACTCTGTGGCAACTGGTGATTCAGTAGATAGAAGGCTGAGCCAGGATTAATTAATGAGTTCATATCTGGTTTCATATACTTGCAGGTTGTACGATTCTGGGCAAGTCACTTAACCTCTGTTTACCTTAGTTTCCCGAAGAGTGAATTGTTGTTGTTGTTTAATCATTTCAACTATATTCAATGCTTCCTAACCTCATTGGGGGTTTTCTTAACAAAGATATTGGAATGGTTTGGCGTTTCCTTCTTCAACTCCTTTTATAGATGAGGAAACGGCCAAATAGGGTAAAGTGACTTGCCCAGAGTCACATGGCTAGGAAGTGTCTGAGGCCAGACTTGAACTAAGGAAGATGAGTCTTCCTGACTTCAAGCCCAGCACCCTATCCACAATGCCACTTAGTTAACCAAAAGAAGATAATACCTTACAGAATTATTGTGAAGGTAAAATGAAATAATATTTGTAAAATGTACCTCGCACAGTACCTGACTCACAGCAAGCATTATGCAAATGCTTATTTCCTTCCTTCCATCTTCCCTTTATTCCTAGTCACCTCATCATGTTTCCAGATTTGTGGTACTCAAATGGGGAAAAAAATCAGTACCTAAATGCTAAGAATAATTCTTTAGACCACCTATAAAAATGAATATAAAAATTTATGCACTTATGGGACTGTGTAATTTCTTTGGCCACCTCTTGAACAGCTTCCTGGCCAATTATCTCACTACCCACCTCAGACACCATGCCTAGGAATAATTGCTGCCATAGTGTCCTGCTGTATTTTATCAGTGACTGTCATGGATTTCATTTTCAAAAATCCTCTAGTCAATATGCTTCACTTCACTCCCTGTTCCCTGGGGACACTTGTTCCACTGTCTTGTCAACATCTTCAAGAACCTTTTCTCCCTACCCTGCTCATTCTCCAATTTTAAAACTATGAACTATGAAATATGATGTAAAACAACTCTGCCATTATTGCCGCTGTGGCTATGTCAATCTACTCCCAAAAAGAACCATTCACTCTCCCACTAGTTTTCCATACTAAAGAGCCCATCCCTACCTACTAGTTGCTTTTGCATGGTATACATATTATAACATATATAATATAATAGTATATATATATATATATATATATATATATATATATATACACATTTCTCTTGAGGAAAAATAATATTGTTCTTTTTGCATTTGTATCCCTAGTGCTTAGGGTGCATAGTGTTTAAGAAGTGTCATTCATTCAATGATCATTGAGTAAATACAAAAATGGAGTAATTGAATTCTATCTATATTTACATTTTTACCCCTTCAATGATACCGGTATCTGTGAAGAAGTAGTAATAACCTTTCATAGGATCAGTTGATTTCACTCTGCATGTAAATATAAAAAGAAAATTGCTCTTGTGTTATATACGTTGAACAAATGGAAAATGACTTCTAGCAAGATGACTCCAGTTTTTGTGGCTACATCTATTCAGGGAATAGAAAAGTAAAGTAATTCTTTGGAAAATTTTACAAGAGTTCACAAAATAGTCAAACATGTCCTGATTCATGTTGACTTCAATGAAAAGGAAGGTGCAGGGAAGGAAAGGGTGAAAAATAGACTGAAAACTACAATTCTCCTTTAAAAAATTGTAAGAAACAAAGGTTTAGAGATAATTCATAATCCCTACACCTGAACATCAGTAATACTTGTTTTTAGAAAATAGAAGGTACAGAGAGTAAAAAAGAACATCTCTCACACACACAGACACACACAATTGCTATATATTCTCAGAGAGGAAAAGATTACTTAATAACATGGGACCCATTGCAGAATGGTTTATCTTTATTCAGTCAGGTAGTACAATGTTCAAAATAATGCCAAACTGAAGAAAATATAAATGAGAGAAAATACTGTATATGAGGACAATTTCAAATTGAACAGTTTATATAAACTGAGAAATCAGAAAAAAAATAAAAAAGAACAAGCTTAAAGAAAACAAGTTTATTAGTATTTCTTTTTTATATCAATTTATTTATTTAACTTTTTACATTCATTTTCACAAAATTTGGGGTTCCAAATTTTCTCCCCATTTGTCCCCTCCCCCCACCCCAATACACCGAACGTTCTAATTTCCCCTATCACCAATCTGCCCTCTCTTCTATCATCCCTCCCTTCCCTTGTCCCCATTTTCTCTTTTTTCCTGTAGGGAAAGATAACTTGCTATTCCCCATTTCTATTCTCCATTATTGTGTGGCTTCCACTGCTCCAGAATTTGTTGGTTGTTCCTTTTTATAGGTAATTTATGGGCTGTGGGTTCAGAGCTAGCATATGTGAATCTTTCTACTCCACCCTCTTGGCTCCTCTTTATTATTATTTCTTAGAAAAACTTAATTAATGAAAAAAAATTGTCGTAGTAAAGAAGATGAAGTCGCCCAAATAGTGCCTTTTCTTGCAAATACTTAATTTCTATGTCAATCAAAATGAAGCAGTTCAAAACAGCATAAGATTAATAGCTAATGGTTAGCTAGCATTTACATAGTGCTTTGAGGGTGACAAAATACTTTAAACATATTATTTCATTTTATCTTCACAATCATCCTGGGAGGTTGTTGTTGTTGCATTTTTTATGTTCCACACTTCATGACCCCAAGTGGGTTTTCTTAGCAAAGTTACGGGTAAGATTTGCCATTTCTTTCTATAGTTCATTTTACAGATGAAGAAACTGAGGCAAACAAATGCGCCCTTTGAGGTTGCATTTGAATTCAAGTCTGTCTGATTCCAGTTGCTGTGCTTTCTCCATTTTGCCACTCAGCTGCCTAAAAGCTTCTTTGTGCTGAGAAAGATAGCAAAATGTTACGAACAATGTCATTTCAAAAAAAGAAATAAACTATGGAGAGGAAAGTAAGCCAGCAAAGAGGTTGGGGTGTCACCTATCTAACTTAGATAACTATGCAATCTTTGGTTGTGGAACTAGAATTGCTTGATGACAGGTATGATATGAAACAGCGTTTTGGTGCTGATTTATTCTTATCATTGAGATGAAGCCTCTACATTTAAACTTTACCACCTCTAAAATAAGTGTAATATGGAAGCAAACAGAAAAATTACTTCAAGAAGATCACCTTGCTAAGAACACTTGGGCCAAACCAAACTGATGCATAGGTGTTGTTTTTGTTATTTATATAGAAATACTATATTGCCTCACCAATTTAGAATCTGAGAGTTGGGGAACAGCAATATCTAGTTCTTACCTCCACAGTATAATACATAGTATTATGTAGCTTGGGATATAGTAAACAATTGATATTTTTTCAAAAAAGAGAAAATCAAAACACTTAAGTTAATTAACAACATTGGTTATATATAATAAATATATATATAATATATTAATATATAACATAGATTAGTTAAAAATTAAAACAATTAAAAAAGAGAAATTAAAACAAAACTGTGAAGAAGCTATATAATTTTACAGACAAAAAGAAACAAGGGAAAACCAAACGAATTTAACTAAGTTTTCTAGGTGTCTACTATGTTCAAGAAACTATATGAAATGGTGATGATCCAAAAACATTGAATCTTTCCCTGATCCCAAAAGCAAAAGAAAACTTCTTTTCATGAGATATTTTTATCTCATATTTCAGTGTTCATAACATCCATTTTAAGGAAAATACCCAGGCCAGTCATGACATCATGCCTTTCCAGACTCCCTGACACCTTTACCTCCTCACCCCACATAAGTTTCTTATAGGTAGGAAATCTCTTTTTGCTTGTATTTATGTTCTCAGCTCTTCTTATGACTTATTAATAAGACCAAAAGAGTTTAGAAACCACCCCAGCCAAAAAAACACATGATCACAATTCCAAGCAGGGAAAGATGGCAAAATCCATACCAAAGAATAACCCTTAACAGAGACCAAGGGTCACATAATAATCCTATTTGCTAATGTCATTAGAGTGACATCAAGTCCTGGAATATTTTAGAAATTTATAGAAAAAAAAGATCTGAAATTCTAAATGGTTTCATTTGGCTAGTCACATAGAAAAAACTAAGTGCAAAGAAAGTTTATTATAGAGATTATGATCTTTAACTGTATGAAAAAAAAACACAGAATTGTTGTTTTAGCACACATATCTTAGACAGAAATTGTGAATGGCCACTAAACTAGACCCTGGATTTAGAAAACAAAGGAGAGCTGACTGGATTGCCGTTGAGATGTTGCTGCTGTTCCCTCCCTCATTTCTATGTTGTCCATCCCTTCATGACTGTCTTTGGGATTTACTTGGCAAAGACATCGGAGAGCTTTATCATTTCTCTCTCCTGCTCATTTTTTGGTAAGCAGATAGGAACTGAGACAAATAAGGTTAAATGATTTGCTCAATCTCATACAGCTAGTAAGTGTCTAAGACTGGATTTGAACTTGGAAAGAGGAGTCTTCCTGACTTCAGTCCTAGCATTCTATCTGTTGCAATGTCTAACTGTCCCCTGAGACATTGCATAGGGATTATAATTATTTCAAGTTTCTCTTTGAAACAAAGATCCACCTTTTTTAACATCTATACATTTTAGGTGACATTATAAAGTCATGGAATTTTGTAATTTTTGAGGGAAATTTCATGTTATAGGTCACCCAGAGATGAATAGATGACAGGCATGAGAAGTTTGTACCCTGCTACTAACAAAAAGTTGTGAATTTGAAGTAGAATGAAGGATGTCATCATTGAAAGGTAGAACCAGAAAAGAAGGAAACAGGAAGGAGAGAATGAACACTTATAAAGTAACTACCATGTACCATGCTCCATGCCAAGCATTTTACAAATATTAACTCATTTGATCCTCATAGGAAAGGTGAGGTAGGTGCTATTATTATTTACTTGTCACTATTGAGGAATATGAGGCAGATAGAGGTTAACTGGCTTGTCCAAGGTCATACAGATTGCAAGAGTCTGAGGCCAGATTTGAACTCATCCTGTCCCCATTCCTGGGGTGGATAAGCCATATGAGAAAAAGAGTAAAATGATACCTCAATAGTAGTCTGTATGATCATCAATCTTCTCTATTGGAAGCGGACTTAAATCATTCAGAATTAATTCTCATGATATAGAAAGATCTTTGAATAGGTAAGAATATTTGAGGCCAAAAGACAAAAAAAAAATGACATTATTTTCCTTCTGTGTCTCATGTGACTTGGTTTTCTTTAGAAGCAATTTCAAAATAAACTACAGAAATGTTCTGTGCATTAACATCAATAGTTCTCACACATTATTAATTTTGAAGGACTGGACTCATTCAATACAGACAATTTAAAGTTTTTTTTAGGAAAACTTTGTCGTTATTTTACAAAAACTATGCTAGGTGATGTTTGAGATTACAAAGTCATGTGAGACATAGTTAAATCAATCCTAAATAGATTTAACATTAAAGATTTTATTAGTTTAATGTAGCTAAGATTCGATGACCTCAAGTCAATTGCAGTTTATTAGTAAGTCAAGAAAGACTACAACATTTTAAATAATTATAGGAAAAATATAACCAGATATTAAATTATGTAGCATAGGTCAAATGCTTTTTGGAATCTATGGGCAAGAGAGAAAAAAAATATGAGGTAAAGCTTTAAAAAGAAATATTAATGGAAAAGAGGGAAAGGGCTATACCTTAGAATGTAGGTAGTATTTTGCATAGGAACAAGAGGAATGGGAAGTAGCATCCAAGGAAGGATAATACTATGAAGCTCAAATTAAACAAAGCATATTACTTCATTCAGAACTGGACTCCATGGATACTAGTCAAGTATGATCATATTTTCACATTTTTGTTTGAGTCCCCTCATTAGTTGATTTTATACACCATTGTTTCCATCTGCAATTCATGTCACCTCCAACCCGACACACCCTCACCTCCACATTTCCCCACCTTTTGATATTGTTTATCATCTTTGAACATCTTTGATCTGGATTTTCTGTAAACAGATCAAATTAAATGTATGATATATGTCCCTAAAACCTAATACTTTTCCAAACTTCCCTATTTTTGTCAAAGGTATAACTGTCCTTCTAATCACTCAGATTAACAACTTCAGAATCATCTGGAATTCCTCACTCTCCATCACTGTACTTCTCCAATTGGTTGTTAAGTCTTCTTGTTTCTATCTCTATAACATCTTTCATATCTGTCTTGGATGTTCCTATTCACACTACTGTCACTATTGTTTAGACCCTTGCCATCTCTCACCTGGACTATTCCAGTAGCATACTGTGGCAATTAAAATGGCTCAAGGGATAGTTTCTGGGAAATTTAATTATTATATTAACAACTGTAGCAGGTTACTCATAAGAGGATGGTCATTTAGCTGTCTCTCTTAGATCGAAAGAAAATCATGATGGTGGAGTTCACAGTTAGTACACCCTTCAAAGCAATGAGTAGCTGCTGGTGACCTTAGTCAGGAAAAAAAAATAATCTCTGCTCAGACCACCAGTAGCCATGGGCTATCTAGAGGAAACAATATGTCTCCACCTAAGCTTGGCAACAAAACAGTGGTCTTCCTCACCCTAGATTAAATTTTTTGCAAGGTTGCGTAGAGTCTGAACAAGATCTAGGAGATCTTGCAATCTCATGTAATCTCATCATCAGTAATGTCCTTAAAAGAAAAACTGAACTTTTTTTTATTATAAATGAGGAATTTAGAGAAAAAGAGACCTTTGAATCTCCCCAAGATATTGGTTATTGGTAACTATTCTTTCAGCCCTTAATAAGTTTCCTTGAATCATGGTTCTCCATTCTCCCCCATCTATCCTTTGCATAGCTATCAAAGCGATGTTACTAAGTCATATTTCTGATCCTGTCACTCCCCTGATGAACAAACTCCAGTGATTCCCTATTACTCCTAGTATGAAGTACAAAACTACTGTTTAGCATTTAAACTCCTATACAATCTAATTCCAATGAAAGTTTGTACATTTAACAGATATCACTCCCTTTCATGTTTTCTTTGTTCCAGTAAAAGTTGTTTACTTTTGTTTCTGATCTACAATGCACCATCTTAGTCTTTATGCCTTGGCATAGGCCTATGGTGTATTCTGCCTTCACCTCTACATTTTAGAATCTCAATTGTGCTTCAGATCTCTGCTCAGCACAATGTACTCTCGTGGGCCTTCCCAGATCACTGCTTCTTCCCAAATGCTGGAACCTCTAATCCAAAATACTCTTGTATTGATTTTGTATATATTTTTCACATATGTCCTTGTCTCCACAATAGAATCTCTTGCTCCTTGAGGGTAGGAATTATTGCATTTTTATCTTTGTATCCTTAGTACTTCTCATATTGCTGAGTTTAATACATGTTTATTTGTGGATTGATTGACTGATGCATCCTGCGAGGGCCAGATGAAATGTCAGTTTCATGAGATTTTCTTGTTCCTTACTCCAATATGGACATGATCTATTTTTTGGTGGAGATCTACTATACTATTTTCCTAATGTCCTGTCTATGATACTTAGCAGATCCTATCCATTATAAAGAGCTTAACCCGTACTGTTAAGAACTTATTTTATTTGTTTTATTTTTTATATATATGGCTTCCCTTTTAGTCCTATGTATTTTGTCTTAATACATTTAAAAATTTTATTCTGAGAAGAGGTCAAAAGGTTTCCCCAGGCCAAACCACCTAAGGAATGAGGACACCAAAAAATGATCTAGGATAATTATTTAAATACAAATTTTGTCCCTTCTATTATATTTTAGTTCCCTGAGGAAGAAATCCTGTCATTTGCTCATTTTTTATATTCCTGTCAAAGTCTAAGGTAGAAATTTATACATTGTAGACACAGTATCTGCATTACAAACAAAGCTATACAGAAATAATGTCATTATGATAAAAGTGTCTTATATCTTGCCTATATTTTCTCCTGTGCCAAGATTATGCCTTTCAGTTGAGTTTTTGCCCCCATAGAGGACTCATTCATGTCATTTGTGCCAGAAAAAAAGTAAAATAGTTGCCAAATTGATTATTACTGAGCCCTGCCTCCAATGTTCCCACTCCTCATATCTGTCCAGGGACAGACCCAGGTCCAACCCTCATCTGAAACTTTTCCATCTCTGACTCTCAGGAAATTCATCCAAGCATGATCTAAGCAATATAAATTCACCTCCCCAAATTAGGGTAAGAATACCCAAGGCATATCTATAATTATCTACTCCTCCCAATGACAGAAGGAGAATTAGGTCAAATAGACCCTAAATAGATTTTAACTTTAAATATTTTATTAGACTAATATAGTCCAGATTTAAATAGCACTGGCAAGCTGGAATTCTATAAATGTTGATGTGAGAAAAATTGAAAGAGAAAGGCAAATTTATTTAACTGGTCCAAGGTAATATCTGGTTATTTTGAGTGTGCTTACACTGAGTGAACACTGAATGTGCCTAGTTTGAGTTGACATGGAAGTTGGTTAACATTAGACCTATAAATTCTTGCCCTAAAGCACACTTTATGCTGAGATGTGTATTTTTTCTATATAACCAAAGAGTATATTCATTCCTGAAGCTATCAATTATGTATTTCTTTGTCTGCTGTGCCACGGAAGTGAATTTAATATGTGGCTAAATGGAAGCATCATCTTTACCTTTCTCCATCAAGGTTTCAAATTTTAACATGTGAAAAAAAAAGTAATACATTCTTATTCTAGTCCAAAGCTTCTGTCTTTTTCTTAGGAGGAAAGTAATGCCCTTTCCCCACCTCAGATGTTTCTGTTAATGACTTGCAAATGTTGGCATTTATGCATGAGCAGGAGCTACTTCTCAAAGTAGGTTATAACTGAATTTAAGTTCTTCTTTTTGACCTTTAAACATCTTCTTGGTCTTGCCTCACTTATCTGTCTTACTTGTTGGATTCCTCCACTCTCCCTCATCTTTTTAGATCATTGAGTCATGGCCTCAGGGTGACAAACTTGCAGCAAAGAACCCTAGGTATTAAAGCTTCTGTGTTATGGATCAAGGCTTCAGAACTTACTCCTGCAGAAAATTAGAAATAATAAATCAGTTGTGCAATTTCATTTTTTAAACTTTCACAAATTTGGTCTTTATTCTTTCTAAGGTAATTATCTTAATATTACCTTTCGTATTGCGTGTTTTAATGATAGTCTTTCCCACAGAAAAATTAATTGTGTGTTTCAGAATTCTAACATTTTTCTTAATCAAGAAAATTAAAAACAGCGAGGACAAAGAGTATACAAACATGATGGTCAGAATTCATCTCATGTATTTCTTGCAAATCAATAAACCTACCAAAATAAAAATACAGAATAAGAATTCCAGTACAGACAGAAAAAAAAATAACTGCAGCCAATCATCCACCTATGGTCTAAGTAGTTAAATTGGAAGTGAAAGATGAGCTGTAGAACACAAGAATTAAAAACCACTTAAAATGAAGGAAAAATTGAGTTTCCTTTTCAATATCAAAATAGGCTTAACCCATAGAAGTAGCAAAGAAAAAGGAATAGATCACTTAAGAAGAAATGGTTGCAAATACTGCTTTATCTGCCTACTAATTATTTGAACCTCGTATCTAACCTAGAATGCACCTACTGTATCTATAACATACGTTTTTGCATCATAAGCAATTCAACAGGATATCAAGATCATAGCTTCCTCTATTAATCAAGGATTAACTGCCTGTTTTGAGATTGTTAAAATGAGGAAAATAAATAAAGTAAATACAGAATAGGAATCATATTATCCAATCAAACCTATCAAAGTAAGAACTTTTTAAAAAAGTTTTAAAATAAATTTGCATTAGTATTTTTTGGTTGTATCCCCATTACATTTCCCCCCATCAAAACTTCTGGAGCATAGTCTTTTAAAGTAAAGAGGAAAAGTATAGGAGAAAAAAGGTTTAGCAAAGCTAAGATATCAAAGGAGTCTTCTTTCCTGTTCAGTGTTCTACACCCATGTTCCCTCACATTTGCAAAAGAAGCAGGGAGAATTTCTTCATATTTTTATTTTGGGCAAAACCTTTTTTACTCTAATTTTGTACCAGTCAGAATTGATTGCTTTGCTATTTTTTCATATATATGTGTATATATATATATATATATATATGTATATATATTTTCTATCACATGACCAAACTCATTTTACTAGTTTTTGTGGGGAAAAGAAAAAATACTATTACCAACCCACAAGAGGCTTTTTTTTTTTTTAGGAGTAAAATAATTTTTCAAAATGTTTTAATTTAAGTAAGCATTTACAACATTGCCTGAAATTTTCTTTTGTCTCAATTATACAAATAATTGGGACAAATCTTTGCCTTACCTTACATATGTTTTATTTATATGTACCCAAATATATACATACATGTATATACACATATGTGTATGCATATATATGTATATAAATTATATGTGTATATATAAATACATAAAAACTTAGATTTTATATGCATATATATTTACAGTTGTATAATTCACAGGGTAACTGATCAGTCTTGCCTAACTTCTCTCATGTACAGAATCTACAAAACAACCAGATTGAAGCAGGATCCAGATCGAATTGGAGATAAAATAAAGATTTCAGTTTAAGCTCTTTGATTACTGGTAATCTGCTTCTCCTTGAGTAGTCCCATATAAATCAAGTTGACTGACTGAACTTCAAGTCAATCATTTTATCAGTTGTCATTTGGTAAGTCCTTATTATGTGTCTGGAACTCTGCTAGACCTGAGGATAGAAATATAAAGTCATACAATCCCTGCCACCAAAGAACTTGTAGGAAGTAGAGCAAAAGAGAGGAGGAGGTATGTCACATAGCAAGCACAAATAAACATACCAAAAAGATATATAGATATACATACATATATATATATATATATATATATATATATATATATATATATGTAGTAAATAAAAAGCATTTTTAGAAGTGGATGTAGCAGCTGGGCATATTTGGGAAGGCTTCATAAAAATGCTTAAGAATCCTCAGTCCTTACACAAAGAAAGTTTCACTATTTGCTTCTGTGAATTAATATTTAATCAAATCTTCAAGCTATTCTCAGAAGAAAAATGGAAAGACAAAACAACTTAGGGAAATTCTCTTTGGATATAATATAGACCTTTCTTTTCTATTTGATAATTAAATGGAGGGATTGAATTTATTCATTCATTTTTCAGTTATGTCCAACTTTTCATGAGAGGTTTAAGAAAGGAGTTGTATAACTTTGAATGGAGTGAGAGGGATAGAGGGAGTGAAGGCCAGATGAAGAGAAGCTAGACATTATTCCCTGAACTAGGAAATAGGAAAAGCACAATGTAAAAACAGCTCCTTAACTAATCAACATACTATTTTTAAAAAATATCTCTTTCAGAAAGGTCTACAAAACTTATCGACAAAATAAATCTATAGACAGCCTTGTTTACCAAAAAAAATTTAAAGAAAAGTTTGTTTTTCTTATCTAGTGCTAGAGTATATGACTTTAATCTTTCATTGTTCAGGCCTGTCTCACTGTCTCCAAGACCTTATCCAGAGGAGCTTTTTTTTTTTCATTTTCATGATGCTTTAAGACTATCTCATGGACACTGGCACTAACCTCATAAGGATGTGGGATTGCAGAAGGCAATGGTCATAAAGTCCTTGAGCTTTTGTTGTTTTCAATCATTTTTTCAGTTATGTCCTATTCTTCATGATCACTTTTGGGCTTTTCTCGGCAAAGATACTGAAGTGGTTTGCCATTTCCTTCTCCGGTTCCTTTTGTAGATGAGAAAACTGAGGCAAACAGGGTTAATTGACTTCCCCAGGATCATATATCTAATAAATGTCCAAGGCCAAATTTTAGTTTAGAAAAATGAGTCTTCTAGACTTAAAGTCTGGTACTTTTTCCACTGCACCATCTAACTGCACAAAAGTCTTTGAGTAGAAGTGATCTTAGCCCTGTAGATTAACAGTGGTAGTTTGAGATAAATTTATAGATTATTTCTGAAGCTATAAACCTTGCCCTAAATCATATACCTACATATATATATATATATATTTTACTTAGTTTGCAAGATCATGCTAGGCAAAACTGACATTCAGAACCCATCATCATTAATTCATCTCAATGCTATTACTTAAGTATTTCTTTTAAAACATTACATTGCCTGGCTTCATTTCCAAAAATCTAAATTAACCTTCATCAGCGATTTTGAATAGTAAAAGGAAACATTCTAAGTTTTCTGCATAACGTTTGGGAGAAAATACATTAATCTGTTCAAAGATGAAATATATTTATCTGGCTTGAAAAATTCCATGTGCACTTTTGAACTTGATTTCTAAAACTAGCTTGCTTTATTTTTTCTTATACTGCTTTAAATTAGAATAATTTTTAAAAGAATTTTACTTCTTGATTAGAGATACTTTACTGTTAATGAATAAGAGCAAAATCATACCAAATTACCACATTAATGTGATTTTTAAATGCCTACTGCATTTTTAAAAATTTCCACATCTACATAAGCATGTTTAAGTACACATAACCAAGATGAACCACATACGACAGCATGTGCTAATCAGAATCTTCATCAAGTCCTACTAATTTTATAAAATCTACCCTCCACTAATTATTCATGTAATTTCAATAAGTGACTCATGAATTAACCAACAGCTTTTAAAAGTGGCTTTATAATACAATCATCAAAAAGCAGTTATTGAGTTTTTGCCTGATAGAACTTAGTTTATTGGCAGCCAAACTAAGACATAATAGAATTATTCTGATAATTTAATTCAAAGGTGGTGTTGTCCTCATGTGCTTCAAAATAGAAGAAAATTACTGTTATTTAGTTCTGCTATTTTTATTCTCACCTACCTAGCCTTTCTTAATGAAAATATCTCTCTCTATGTGATTAGGCAATATTAGTACGTGTCAAAAAAATTCTTTTGTGATTCATTTTTGTATATCAGAGCTGCTACTCCCTTTACCTGCCCCTCAATGGATCCTTTGCTATCCTCAAACTGAATGTACAGAATTATCTTCTCTCTCAACAAAAATGGATATTTTTCATACAGTGGGTATGCTATCTGTCTCCAGCCCTGGAAAGTAGTCTTCATGTACTAGTGTTACTTAAGGGCTGATCTGTCATCAATATAACTAACAATCCACCTTGAGATTATTCTTTTAGCATGGCTATAGTCACTTAAGGTAGAGGGAGAGGCTAGTATTATAATTATAGAACCATATTACATTAGAATCATAATGAATCATGGAAGTCATATAATCTAACTTCACATTCATACAAAGGGAAAAAAATGAGGGTGGTGAAATAATTTTTCTCTTGGTCACACAGGAGAACCTAGCATAAAACAAATGCAAGTAATCTGGACTCTTGGTTCTGGTCTTTACACCTACATATAATGAGTCATTCAGGATGAACTCTTCTATCCCTAATGCCAATATGTGTTAATATCATACCGTGCCCTGAGATGAAATTATTGTATGTAAGCACTAGAAATTCTGTTCTTTTCTAGATTGATAATTATTAACTAGAATATATATGTAGTATATGAATTCTGGATTAATTCTCCACATCCCTGTTCTCATCAATAGGCCTAGTCACCAGAAAAAAAATGCTAACTACTCTTCCTCCAAGTGTTCTAGGAGTGATATTTTGTGATTACAGAATCTGGGGCACTGAATCAGGGTCTGTTTAGAATTATTTTTCAGGGATCCCAACCATTGTCCTTTGTTTAACATCAATCTTCACCTAAGATCTCTCTAATTCATTTTAGTCAGTTAATATTAATTGGCTTTTACTAATACATATTTGCTAAGAAGTTATAGCAATAACTGAAGTACATGAATTGCTTAAACTGGGAGAGCACAATTCTAAATCACCTTGGTCCCCAAGAAGAGTAGATTCAAATTTGATTGCTGCCACAAAACATTTTTCTCATCACTTCTTGGATTGTCGTAACCAAAGGTTTCTTTACAACCTAGAATAAGATACTTCTTACCTCTCCCTTCATCAGAGGAGAGAGAGATTTTCTCAATTGGAGTCTTTTATAAATACTAAGTTCTGAGTAAGATGCCATTTAAAAGGCATTTTATCACCACACAGTTAAGTAGCAGATAGGAAATACTCAGAGAATACTGCTCAATATCTGAAATAGGGAGGGAAAGAACTATGCCATCACGCGTGTCCAAAAGCAGGCTCAGTAAGCTTCCAAAAGGAAACCGTACATGATTTAAGGACTGGGTCTTCAATGTACATTCTTCTTTACACATATATCTGACTTTCCCGGGCTTACATGTAAAATATCAATATTTACTTCTCACCACAAAGATAGATCTGAAAGACAAGACTTAGCCAGTGTTTGTGGGACTAGTTCATTGATTTGTGGAACAATGACAAGTGTGGTGGTGCTTGTCAGTTTATATATCCTGTATTTTCTTTACTCAAATTGAAATTCTTAAATACATTTTGCTTTTATACATTTTTTTCTAACTTACATTCCTTTAAAAGACCTTTCTTGGTGAAGAAATATCATGTTGAAAGATTTCTTCTAGAAGAATAAGGAGCAAAAGGACACTACTTTCCCTTACTCCTTCCACTCTTCACTCTATAGATTTTTCTCTTATGTCTCTTTAATGACAGAATGAAAACGTGCACCAAATTCTACAATACCCCAAACAGCATCTTTAAATATTAACAAAATATTCTTCTGTCCCGGAAGTGCCCTCTTTGAATTAGGGGAAAAAAATCTCTTTAAAAGTTAACCTATTTTTTCTAATTCTTGAAAGTATTATGTTATTTAAAGCCTTCCCTAGATGTTCCCTCAAACTTTCATTAATAATAGTTTTCAAAAAATAAAGAACAAATTTTTGGTACTCTTTTCCTTAACCAGCATTTTCAATTGAGAGAGACAGAAAGAGAGAGAGAGAGAGAGGGAGGGAGCGAGGGAGAGAGAGAGACTTTTGTTTTATAATGCCTTGGACCAAGGATCAAAATGGACCCGTTTATATAACTTGTGCATATCCTTTCTTTTTTAAAAAACTTTTATTTTAGACAAATAAAACACAAATCCAGAATAAAGAAAAGGGGAAAATCATAACATAAGCTTAAATATTGGATCTTAAATGCAAAGTAAGAAAAAAAGAAAAAGTATGTCAAATGCATAGCAGAACGTAAGAGAGGATTCGCAATATGCAATGATAAATTTTCATTGCAAGAAAGCCTGTAGGACAAATACTACAGATTGTGTTGAGAGCTGTCCTTCCTTTCTTTGCTTCCTTGTAAATTTTCTTTTGTTCTCTGCTGTGTTCTTTTAACTTTGTTCTTTTTTTCTCCCTCCCCTCCTCCCCACCAGAAGACTACAATTAAGTATGGATATATTACTATACAAATATAGACATATAAACACATATATGTACATATATGTAGATAGATAGGTAGGTAGGTAGATATATACTCTCCCTAACAAATTCTACTCCTGATCTTTGTTTTATGTTTGTGCATATCTCTTGTTTCCTATCCTTCAACCTTCATATGCTATCCTTTCTATTCCTTTTTTACTTCTGCCTGCTACTTTGCTCTCCTTTTACTTAGCTTACCCCCTACAAAGAGACTTCCCCTATCCTCCTATCCCCATAAATCTAAGCACCCTTCTGTAACCCCTATAATATATTCCCTCACCCTCCCCTTTAAAGATCCTTCCCTTGTCCTCTCCCTCTCCCTAATCTCTCATCATTTTATTTCTTCTGAATTTAGAAAACTTTTATACTCTTCTGGATATATATTTTTCCATATTAAACCCATGACCTATTAAAGTAGTTTACCAGATCTACCAGCCCTCCTCCCCAGTGTAATTCCTCTGCATCAATTCTGCCTCTTGCACCTCATTTGTATAAAGTAATTACTCTTTTTAGCTGTTGCTAAATGATTTTACTTTTTAAAGTCATGTCATACTCAGGTCTATCCCAGTCTTTCTTATGAACTACCCAATTACTAATGACAATTTTAGACCCATATACATTTTAAAAAGTCTGTCCACTGCTAGGTCTTGCATGATTCCAATTGTGGCACTATCATATTTAAATCGACTTTTTCTTGTTGTTTTTAATATTTTATCCTTTCGCTGGTGTCTTCAGAATTTGACTATAATGTTCCTATGAGTTTTCATTGCAGTCTCTTTCAAGTGTTCAATGATCTTTTTTTTCTATTTCTACTCTCCCTTGCCTCCCACCCCACACTCTGCCCCCATTTTACTGCTTCAGGAAAATTTTCTTTTATTATTTCTTGTAGTATTGTGTCAAGATTCTTGTTTTTTATCATAACTTTCAGGTAGTTTTCTCTTTTTTTCTGTTCTTCAGGTAAGTTTTTTTAATTGTTTCACTTTATCTTCTATTTTTTCATTTTTCATATTTTGTTTAATTATTTCTTGGTCTCTTATAATTTCATTGATTTCACCTTGCCCAATTCTAAATTTCAAGGTATCATTTTCTTCCTTAAGATTCTGGATTTCCTATTCTGATTGACTGTCTTTCTTTTCATAGTTTTCTTGTTTTTCTTGTACTATTCTTTTCTTTTAGTTTTTCTGCCATCACTCTCATTAGAGTTTTAAAGTCTTTGTTAAGTTCTTCTATGAATTCTTGGGCAGGGGACCATTTTTTCCTTACTTTTTGGGATAGAAGAGGGTTTCTTTGCTTCAACCATTCTCCAAAGATGAACCCCTGTCTTCTCTAGTCCCCTAATAACTTTCTATGTTTGGATTCATACTTCTTTACACAATTTTTTTACTAATAACTTAATTTTTGTAATCACCTCCAGTCTTGGGGTATTTGGGATGGTCCCTCTTGCCTCATATATTCAGCTCTTCCCTCTAGCCTGGAACCAAAGCCTCAAGCCTCAAGCCTCCTGTAAGTGCCCCTAACCAGCTGGCACTCTGCCTCACTGCTTCTGTACTCCCCAGACATGTGCTGGTTCCTTTGTACCCCCACTGTCCTTCGCAGCACAGCTGGGTCTGACATTCTTTGTCAGCAGAGGTTTCCTTGATCTTCTCCAACTCAGAAACCCAACTCCCCTCACTATCCCGGGGTTAAAAATTTAAACCAAGAACTGAAACTTTTCTTCTGCTCTTCTTGCATACTCCCAGGAAGACCCCTGTTGTGCTCCTAATCTCATTTCTTTTTATTCACACTTTGTTTGCCCTCAGGTCCTATTGAATCCCTTTTGTGGGGGAAAATCTTGAGAGCTGGGAATTTTGTGACCTACTCTGTCATCTTCCCAGAATCTTCTCTACATATCCTTTCTTAAAATAGATTCTCAATGTA
>CM053773.1:5332705-5360860 GCA_028658325.1 Potorous gilbertii
CTATTCTCTCTTTTGATCCTGTCCCTCCCCGAGTGTTGACTTCAAATTGCTCCCTCCTCCCATTTCCCTCCCTTCCATCAGCGCCCCCCCACCCTACTTATCTCCTTCTCCCCCACTTTCCTGTATTGTAAGATAGGTGGAAAAAATACTATTAAGGAAAAAACCATAAAGATAGAATTAGATTTGTAATTAAGATTTCTGGTTCTTTTTTTATTAATTGTCAATTAATCGAATAAGTAATTATTAATAATCATATATAGATATTGTGCTCAATTCTATGCATATAAACATGAAGAATGATATAGTCCCTACCATTGAGGAGCTTATATTCTATGGAGAAATTAATATGTACAAAAATAATTATACAGATTAAATATATACATATATTTACATAGAAACTCCTGAATATTTATCAATACATACATAGTAAATACAAAATAAGTACAATGTGTTTGAACAGAAAGTTGTAAGGGAAAGTACTAGTAGCTTGGGGGATTAAGAAAGACTCGTAGAGACCTCTGGGGGGTTGAGCCAAGATGGCAGAGTAGAGAAAGCACTCAGCTGAGTTGTATCATCATTCCCCTCAAAACAGTTTAAAAATAATACCTTAAAGTTTCAACTCTATGATACAGTGAATAGAGCACTGGCCCTTAAGTGAGGAGGACATGAGTTCAAATCTAGTCTCACACATTTACTATTTGGGTGACCCTAGGCAAGTCACTTAACCCTGATTGCCAGAAAGAAAGATGGAAGGAAGGAAAAAAGAAAGGAAAGAAGGAAGGAAGGAAAGAAAGAAGGAAGGGGAAAAAAGAGAAAATAATAATAAAAAAATTCTGGAGTGACAAAGATATCAAAAAGCAAGAGTGAGGCATTTTTTCCAGCCAAAGACAACATAGGAGGTCAGAAAGAGAGATCTATAACATGAGGGAGGAGCCTAGCCTGGAGCCCACATGGATGGAATACCAGCAATGTTACTAATTGTGGTGACAGAAACAATGGCAACTTTAGGAGCTCTCAAGCCAGTGATGGTAAGAGGATCTGGCAACTGGTCAGAAAGCAAGTATCTATCCCATTCTCATGCCAAGAACAGAGACCAGTATTAACATGAAGTTGTAAATTAAGAAATAGATGGGAAAATGATCAACAAAAAACAAGAACGTTGCCATAAAAAGTTACTATTGTGAGAGGGAATTTGAAAACACAAACTCCAAGGAAGACGATGAAATCAAAACAGCTACAAGCAAAGCTTAAAAGGAAAAACAATTAATTGGATATAAACCCAGAAAGAATGCAAGGAAGAACTCAAAATGATTTTGATAAGCACGTAAGCAAGATAGAGGGAAAATTAGGTTAAAAAAATGAAAGCAAAGGAAGAAAAGTGAAAAGACAATTAACAATTTGGTGAAGTTGCACAAAAATACTGGGAAAAAATGAGACATTAAAGAATAAAATTTTCTATATAAATTCAGAAATTAAAATAACTCCTCAAAAAGTAAAATTGGCCAAATGAGAAAAGAGCTATGAAATCCCACTGAAGAAAATAATTTGTTAGCAACAAAAATAAAGTAAAAAGATGGAAAAACTAGAAGATAATATGAAATGTCTCATTAGAAAAACAAATGACCTGGAAAATAATTGAGGAGAGGTAATTTAAGCATTGTTGAACTCCCTAAAAGCTGAGATAAAAAGAAAAAACTACACTAATATCATAGAACCAGAGGGTAAAATAAAAATTGAAAGAATCAACTAATCCCCTTCTGAAAGAGATCTCAAAATTGAAAATCCCAGGAACATTTTAGTCAAATTTCAGGGTTCCCAGGACAATGGCAAAATTCTTCAAACAGTCAGAAGGAAGTCACCTAAATACTGTCAAGTCACAGTCAGGATCAAATTAAAGAATCAGAGAACTTGGAATATGATACTCCAAAAGGCAAAGGAGCTGAGATTATAATCAGGAGTCATCTAGTCAGAAGATAATTTGACCATAATCTTTAAGAGCAGAAATGGAAATTTAATGAAATAGAACATTCCTGATGACAAGACCAGAGCTAGAGGATTACTGAGCAAGTTTTGATATGGCTGGTTGTCCTTCATGTTCAAAGAGAACAAAAATTATATCATTATGTTGGTTGTACTGTGGCTGATCAGACCAATATGACCTCAAGAGGATTTACCATAGTTTGGGGACAAATAGTTCATATGAATATTTTGAATGGAGATCTCTCTAAATAGTTGCATGTCATATTTCTTTTGAGCTATTGAAATTTTGCTTTGCTCATAGAACACATGCCTTTTTATCATTCAGGCACTCCATGATGGAGGTGTGTGTTAAAGGATGGTATTGTGACAGTGCCTTCCATGTCTCACAATTAGTTCCAGAGTTCTTCAGAGAGATCTTGAGCAAAGATACTGAGAAAAGAAAGAAAATTTTAAAGGACATCAATGAATTCCCTAATATAAAATAGAAAATAGATAAATCCACCTAGCCTAGGTGGATATAAAGCAAAATCTACCAAATTTATAAGAAAAAAATAATACCAAGAGTATATATATATATATATATATATATATATATATATGTGTGTGTGTGTGTGTGTGTATATATACACATATATATATATACATATACATATATAGATATATAAATTTTTTTATAATGAGTAAATAATCATTCCTACTGAATTCCTTTTATGACTCAAATATGACTCAAATAACAAAGCCAGGGAGAATAAAAACAGAACAAGTAAGCTATAGATCAATAACAATGCAAAAAAACTTTAAATAAAATACTAGCAAAGTTACTGCAATATGTAACAAAGATCGTAAAATAAAATGAGGTTGACTTTATATCAGGAATGTAGGAATGGTTCAATATTAGGAAAGCTATCAGATTAATTGCCCATATCTACAACATAACAAGAAAAAAATATGATTTCATCATTAGGTGCAGAAAAAAAGCTTTTGATGAAAGATATTCCCATTCAAACACCAGAAAGCATAGGAATCAATGGAGCCTTTATTAAAAGGATAAATAATGTCCATCTAAATCCAAGATTAGGCCTTATTTGAAACAATGATGAATTTAAAACCTTCCCAGAAAGACCAGGGATAAAGCAAGTATATCCATCATCCCTGCTACTATTCAATATTATGTTAGAAATAGTAGTTACAAGCAATAACATAAGAAAAAAAATTGAAGGAATAAAATAGGCAATGAGGAAACAAAACTACCACACTTTAAAGATGATATGATGCTATACTTAGGGAACCCTTGAGAATCAACAACAAAAAAAACAGATTAAAATAATTAACACCTTCAGCAAAGCTGCAGAATGTAATATAAACTCACTTAAACCAGTGGCATTTCTATTTAATATCACAAAGCCCAGGAGGAAGAGAAAGAAAGAGAAATTTCATTTAAAATAACTGCAGAAAATATAAAACACTTGGGAGTCTATCTGCCAAGATAAACCCTGAGGATTATGTGATCAGAACTATCAAACACATTTCACAAAAATGATGGGATAGCAGAGAGGCAGCTAGTTGGCACAAAAGATGGAGTGCTCTGTCTAGTGTCAGAAAGAGTTATCTTCTTGAGTTCACATATGGCCTCAGACATTTGCTAATTGTGTGATGCTGGCAAATCATTTAACACTGTTTGCCTCAGTTGGCTTATCTGTAAAATGAGCTGAAGAAGGAAATGGCAAAGTGCTCCAGTACCTTTACTAAGGAAAACCCCAAATATGCTCACAAAAAATCAGACATAGTTGAAAATGTTTGAACAATTTTCATGCAAATAAAGACAGATCCAAACAATTAGAAAAAACATTAGTGGCTTATAGATAGGCCAAGACAGCGCAATAAAAATGAGAATTTTTACCTCAGTTAATTCATTTGAAAGAATAAAAGGTCAAGACTATCATAAGAATGAATGGAAAAAAATTAAGGAAGCCAGCTCAGCATATCTATATTTTAATCTATATTACAGAGTGGTAACAATCGAAACAATAAGTGATGGATTGGTGGAAGAGATTTGGTACAAAATACACAGTAGTAAATGCCCATAGTAATCTGTATTTGATAAACCAAAGATCCAAACGTAGGGCAAGAACTTGTCACATTAAAAAAAAACTGATAAGAAAATGAGAATGAAATTTTGCAGAAATGAGGCATAGAACAAGACCTTATATTGTACACCAAGATGAGTTCAAAATGGATAAATCATTTAGAAATAAAGAATAATATCATAAATAAATTATAGGAGAATGGAAACGTACCAATCAGGTCCATGGAGAATGGCAGGGTTTATAATCAAACAAAAGATGAAATTATGGAAAATAAAAGCTAATTTTGCTTACATGAGGTTAAATACATTTGCAGAAACTAATGTAATCAAAATTTTAAAGAAACCTAGGAAACTGGAAAAATTAGCAATAAATTTCTCTGATAAAGCCTTATTTGTTAAATATATAGAGAACTGAGCCAAATTCACAAAAAAATTTATAAAAATAAGAACCATTTCCCAGACAATAAATGATCAAAAGTTTAAACATGCAGTATTCAGAAGAAATCAAAGTTATCAATAGTCACATAAAATGCTCTAAATCACTAATCAGAGAAATGCAAATAAAAACAGTTCTGATATATCATCTTACAGCTATCAAATTTGTTAAAATGACAGAAAAAGAAAACAAAAAATGTTGGAGGTGATGTGGAAAATGGTGTCAGTACTACAGTATTGGTAGAGTTGTGAACTGATCCTACCCTTCTGGAGAAGAATTTGAACTTATGCCTAAAAGATTATAAAATTATGCATGCCCTTTCACCTAGCAATACTACTACTAGCTGCATATTTTAAAGGGATCAGAGAAATGGAAAAGAGCCTATATGTACAAAAAATATTTATAGCAGTTTTTTATATAGTGGTAAAGATTTTCTAAATTGAGCAGATATGCATTAATTGAGAAATGGATATACAAGTTTTGATATGTGATAGTGATGGAATATTATTGTGCTATAAGAAATGTTAAGCAGCATGGTTTCTGGAAAAATAAAAATTTCAGAAGTCTTATATGAACTGAGCAAAGTGAAATGAGCAGAACCAGAAGAATATTTTGTACTGTAACAACAATATTGTGAGGATTAAAAATAACAAAAAGTTAGGTGCTCTGATCGAGACAATGTTCGAATATAATTTCAAAGGGCCTATAATGAAAAAAAGCTACTATCCATCTTCAGAGATAATTGTTATACTCTGAGTCCAGACTAAAACATATTTTATAAAACTTTATTTTCATTGTTTTAATTTTTTGCAACATGACTAACATGGAAAAATTGTTAATATGATTTCATATGTATAATCAGTATCACACATATACATACACACAAATACACACACACACAGATATATAATATCTACTTCTTTATGAAATTTGAGTATTGACAAATTGCTAATCTCTACACAGAAAACAAATTAATCCCCTGGTATAAGGTTATTCAATTCAAGATGATCTATCTGCTCTTTCATCTTGCTTATGTTTTACAAGCCTAATCCAATACACCTATATTATTTTAAAGTGGACTTACATATCCTCTTTCATTTGCACATTGCCCAAGCCTATAAATGGATATTCCTAGCTGCATCACATATACATATACACACATATCTAGAGGGGACATCAAGCGTTACGTTGCTACTTTTATAACATTCAAACTTAAGTTAAATCCCAAGCATCTCTAGATATGCTTATTTATGTGTTAAGTATTGTTGTCCAATAATTTTTCAGTTGTGCCTAACTCTTTGTGGCCCCACTTGGAGTTTTCTTGGCAAAGATACTCGAATGATTTCACATTTCCTTCTTCAACTTATTTTATGGGTGAGGAAACTGAGGTAAACAAGGTTAAATGACTTGCCCTGGGTCACACATCTAGTAACCGTCCAAGGCCAGATTTGAATTCACAAAAATGAGTCTTTCTGACTTCAGGCCCTGCTCGCTATTCACCATAACACCTAAATGTCCAGGGGAAACTCTGGAAAGATGAGTGCCGATAATTCCCTGCTCCATATACCAAAACCTTCTGAGGCAAAGGGATGCATTGTAAAGATCCAGTGTTCAAAAACTCTGTAATTTTGAAGTTTTATAGAAAGTCACTGTTCTTTCCTGAAACTCAATTTCCTCATCTGTAAAATGCTACTCTAGAGAGCCTTACTGTTTCTTCTTTTAGTATGACTTTGTGACATCCACATGATCACTGTTGCCTCCAGGAATAACAATTATAATCACATGTGTTAGAAAATCGTCTTCATTAGCAGCTGTGAGAGAAAATACTTCCTTGTGGCCAACTGTTTGGTGATAAGCCTCTTTAAACATAGCTGAGCTAGTGCTCAGATGAAAGGAATACACTTCGAAGCTTTTTCAGCTTAATAAGACCTGCCAGAAATTGAACTACACTGAAGCATTCAGGTTTACCTCTGTAACACTAGGAGAGAACAGGATTTAATGGATAAAAGCTGACATTTATATAACATTTTATGGTTTAAAAATATCTCTATTGATTTTCACTATGTACCAGTGAAGTAGGTAGTACAAGTATTATCACCCACATTTGACAGAAGATGACAGCAAAACTTAGAGGGGTTAAGTGACTTACCCAAGATGACTCAACTACTTAAGTACCAGATGCACAGAAGCACCAAATCCAAGGCTTCAAAGAGTTGACAAGTAGTCATTCAACCTCCTGTTAAGATCTCAAATAAAGAGAAATAGATAAAGCCCAGAGGCAACCCATTCTTCTTTTGGATAGTTCTAATTGTTAGGAAGATTGTCCTTATAGATTGTTGAAATATGTTTCTCTTCAACTGTCACTTCTTGCTTGTAGTTCTGACTCTTAGATAAATCAGAAGAAGTCTAATCTTTCTTCCACCTGACAATCATTCTAATATTTTAGTAAAATTATTATGCATACCTTCTCTCCCCACTGCGCAGTCAAGTTTTTGCTTTTTCAATAAGCTTTGTGATTGTGAACAAATCACTGAATGTCCATTTCCTTATATGAGAATGAGCAGATTGATCTTAAGGATCATTAAAATCCCTTCCAGCTCTACATCTATCATCCTACTGTCCTCCTATGTACCTCAAGTCTGGGAATACAAATGTCTTATGCCCTACCCTCAAGGATGTTTCATTCTATTGGAGGAATATTGTGCACATAATCAAGTAAATTCAAAGTGTAATCTAAGTAGATAAATGGGGCTAGGGTTTGACATTAACAACTGGAGATACAATGAGGATAATGTAGTAGGTAGAATCTGAGTAGAGCTTTTAAAGAAGCTTGAATTCTATGGGGTGGAGTTAAAAGATTATAGTCCTTTGGAGACAGTCTATAAAAAGGCAAGAAGACAGATTGTATATAAAAAGAAAGTAGGCCAATTTGCTCCGGTTTGTTAATACCCTTTCTAAAACTCACAATTGGAAATGAAAACAGCATGTGAAATATGGTCTGACTACAGTATGATATAGCAACTCTATCTGTTCATATACATGTGCATAAAGATACACATAGATATATGCATAAAGATACATGCACGTAGAAGGAGAGAGGGAGAGAAACAGAGAGACAAAAAAGAGACAGAGCCAATTGGGCATGACTTTTTCTAGAAATAGTTATGCTGGGTTTTAGAAAACACTGCCTTCCATTCCAAGTACCTAGAAAACATCTTTTAGTAATATGTTTTAGAATTCAAATTCAAGTTCTTGGGTCTAAAGTTGATAAAAATTGATCTTCTAGTTTCGAAACGGACAACAATTGTGTATGTGTAAGCCTGAAAGATGTCTTTTCTTCTGATTTTTCAAAGATCCCTGATAGCTGCTCAGCAATAATATCTGTCAGTTCGTTTGAGTATTCTCAGGTTCAGTTTATCTAGGACTAATAAACTGAAAAATTGAGGGATATTATGTGCAATATCAGTATATTTTCACTTACCTTGACTTTCAGTTTTTTTAAACATTTCTTTTCTTAGAAATTCAAAAAGAACTGTACTCTAAAAAACAAAATAGAAGTAAAATCGAAGTTGAATAGTTGGGACTTCCTCCCACTTTCATTTTCCAATATTGTAATGAAGAAAGCTTCTGTCACATTTAATTTCCTCTTTCCCCATTACAGCTCCAAAGACCCTCTTTAAGGTCTTTGGAATTTATCACATTCTAAATTTTAATATTTTGACATTCATTTTGTAGTATCATGGAATGTTTACACATTCATCTTAAGTTGCACAATAAATTCCTTAGATGTCTACATAAATATCTTTATAGATAACCTCCTTCCTTTTTTCCTTTTCACTGATATCCTCTGTCTTCAAAATTTCACTCAAAGCATTCTATCTCCCTTGGATTACTTTAGGTCTTGCATTAATTTAAATTTCATTCTTCAGAAGATGTTAGAAGGGATAAGAAGACATGATTTTCTGAAACTAATTTTCACCAAAAAAAGATGAACTAATTACTTAATTTGAATAATAAAAACATTGGGGAAAGTAACAAATCCACAAAAGAATTTGTGATAGGGAAGGAAAGGTATTAGGTAACAAGTTTCTTAGATGTTTTGGAAAGTCACATTTTATAGATAAAAACAAGAGACTGGAGATAAATTGAACCTTTTATTCTTTCTTTCTTTCCATCAAGTTAAACAATGATACATCTATTTTTTTTATAAAACCATATTCTAATTGTATATATTCATTCATTTTCTTAAATTGACTTTTACTTTTATTAATCTCTCCTTTGATTTTCAAGATTTCCATTTTGGTGTGTAATTGGGGATTTTAAATTTGCTCTGTTACTAGTTTTTTTTTTTTAAGTTGCATATTCAGTTCACAAACCTGCTCTTTTTTCTCTTTTATTTATGTACTGCAATTGACACTGCTCCTCAAGGCTTTCATTCCCTTGGGAATGGAATTGATACTACTCCACAGGAGCCCTGCTCTTTTGGCACTAGAAGTGATATTATTCTCAAGGGTCTATGATCCCTTGTGATAAAAAACATTACTGTTTCTTTTCCATCTGGGCTGACAGTGTTCCTCTGTGCCCTTGAACTATGATGCAGAAGTGGGTACAGCATCTGGTCCTATGTCCAGTGCTTGCACAGGGGTTGCCTGTGATCTTTTTCTGACTATTTGCCAGATATTCTTGTCATTTTTTGCTGGATAGCTCCTAAGGTTGTTACTGCTTCTGTTGCCCCCTGCTGGAGCCACCACTGATGTATCCAGACAGACTCCTGGTCATCCTCTACTCCCATGTAATAGTTTACTTTTTCTTTCTGACCTCGAAAGTTATCCTGTGCTAGAAAAAGTTCTCACCCAGTTTTTGTTGGCTCTACCACTTTAGAACTTGATTTGATGTGTTATTTTAAATTTCTTTGGAGGTGACTGTTGGGATAACTCAACTGAGAGCTCTCTGTACTCTGCCATCTTGGTTCCACCCTCATAAGTTTTTTTTTTTCTTCTTAATTTTAACTGCTATCTTGTGTGGTAAATATCTTACATGACTGAAATATACAGGTATTTCTCTGCCTGCTCTCCTTTCCACCTCCATTTCTAGTTTAAAATTCCGCTTTTCAAATATGTAATATTCTAGGCAATTTTTCCCCACTAGCTCTCATTATATGTTCTCTGTTCTTGTCAAAGATTCTATCATTTCTAGATTTAAAATCATAGTCTAAATCATATTCTAAGTATCTTTTAAATATTGATTCATTTCCAAAATGTGCCATTCCATTATTAATACTTTGCTTTTAGTTGCCAGCCATGGCAGAAACAACTATTTAGGCCAATATTTTGGGATCTTCAGTTTCCTATTCAGTACCTCACCATCCCAGTCCTTTTAGTGGCATCCATGGTGCTCATGTGAATCACTTCAAATGGTTGTCAAGTCTTACAAGTCTCAGTATGGTTTTCATTATGCTCTTACTACATGTTCTAGAAAGAGTCTACTTCCTTATTATTTATGACAAATTGAAAGGTCACACATTCAAAGAATTTAGCATTAGAAAGGGACTCAGCAAACATTTAGTACAACTTGTACACCCTAAAGGCATTTCCATTATATTCCCTATTCAAGAAGAACTAAACACCAAGACCTGGCTCTTCAGATTTTGATTAGTGCTGGATGTCCATTCTGTTCATGTGGTTCATCAGGGTAATGAAAATGCCACCTGTACCTCATAGACTGTTGAGGCTTATCTGTACTCTCATAATAGCAACAATGAATACATGTGAGCAAGTGTTGCTCCAATTCATCAGAATAGGCTAGAATTACTTTACACTTCTATAAAAAAGGTTCTTAAGTGTGTGTGTGTGTGTGTGTGTGTGTGTGTGTGTGTGTGTGTGTGTGTGAAGGAGTCTTCTTTTATTTCTGGTGAAGCCTATAGACCACCTGTCAAATTTCAATTAAAGTTAGTGGAAACTAAAGATATAGTTTTCCCAACCAAGTTTATGAACTCCCTAAAATCTAGTCACATGTGCTTCAGGTTTTCAAGGCCCCAAGGTTAAGAACCCCTATTCTGCATATTCTCATCCCTTTGCATTTTCCCTTTAAAGTGACAATCAAGATATAAGTTCAGTCATTGGCCTCCAAATCCAGTACCCTTTCCATCATACCATAGCTGTCTCTCTAGAATTTTCAGATAATGACATTTAGCTTTTCCTTAGAGATTAGCAATACTGTTTAATGGGATGAGAGTAATCATGTTTTATGATGTACATATTTATCACATTTAAAAAATAATTTCCAATACAAAAATTCTAATACATTGACAATTATGCATCACTGTGGTGTAAAAGCAAAATATTTCATAAGTAAAACTATTTGTAGTCTTCCATGGTAGGGTAGAATCATCTAGATGGTTTTCAACTCTAACAATTTCTTTGTTCACATACTCTGTCATTGTGAAATTTCTGCTATAGTGAAGTGGATTTATTGTGCTTATTGGATAAATGCCTTGTTTTTAAGGAAATTAGTTTTCAATTAAGAAGAACTAGTTAGAAATGGTATTTGTGTCTTTTGTTCCCCACAATGACAATAATGTTTTAAAAAATGAAAGTATTGTAGCTCAGGATCTTTTTTGAAAAGTCACAAATAGTGTATCTTAAACAAGGGGTATAAACTGGTAGATGGGGAAAATGCCTCCTTTTATTGTCTGGGAACAAATTTTATTACTTGAGAGACTTTAACCCCATATTCCTCAGAATTTCTAAATTTCTGCAATATTATTAGGAAAGCAATGTTTAATTATGTGTGCATAAAACCACTTCCCAGGAGCCTTTGCAAGCTAGCCTATTTTGGACAAAGTCAGGTCACAATCTGGGCTCAAAGCCCAACATACAGGAAAAGGCCAGAAATTTCAAAGCAACCACCCAAGACTGCCAAGCCTTGATTTATTCTCACTGGTTCTTCTGGCCCATGCTAATACAATACATCTTTCCAAACCAAGGATATAGTGAAGTGCTTCTTAAGGATTAACTATGAGCTTAGTTAAAAAGCAAGTTTTCAAAGTGAGTTACTGATGTACACTTCAATTTTCCAATGGATCTATGTTCTACTATTAATAGCAATTACAATTTAAGTAGCATCTATTATCAATCAATCAAAAACATTTATCAATTGCTTACTATTCTATAGATAAGAAGTGAGATGTTTATGGTACAATGTGAGGCAGTCCCACTCTCAAGGTGCTTATAATCTAGAAGATAATAAAATACATTTGGGAAAATGTGTTAAGAGAAAGATTTGTTTTACAAAGTCATATGGATAGTGAGTGGAGCCTGATTCCAAGTGACAATGAGACAGTTATGTGATTCTTTTTCCTTGAGCAAGGTAAAAAAGGTTGGGTCATGTAGGGGCTGTAATACTCCTTCAAAAGTTGTCTAACCTGACTAAACCCTGATCTCCTGGTAGGGAGCTATTTAAGAGAAATGTTGGTCTGGAAGTCTGTGGACTAGGGCTGCCACACTCTATCCTTGCACACAAACAAGGTCCCTGGATATATTAAACTCAGAATTAAAAAGGATCATGTGTCAAAGAGTAATCTCATAGTACTTATAGCAAAGTCTTTTTCATAATATTTATGATTTTTGATTTGGTGCAGCTTTCTGTTCCAAGGTGCAACTCTCAGATTCCAAAGCATCAGTACGTTTTAGAGGACTGACATTGCCCATAATCTGTGTTAATTTGTCCTTAGGGTATTTACCAGGTTCCAATTGAATTTTGCTGTATATGTTGTTTGCTGCTGATCCATTATCTCATGATATGATAAATGAGGAAGAGGTAGAAGAATTGACCACTGTCAGTTTTCTTGTCACCCAGATTTGCCAACATGAAGTAACCCTTCATTTCTCACTCCTTCTCAAATCATAGTTCCAGACTTCTGGGTCATATGACCAGGGAAATGAAGAACTTGACACTTTTTTCCAATCCTCACAAATCTCTCAAAGATCTGAAAATAAGAATTTTGCACAAGATAAAGAGCAATTTCATCTGTCTCTTTTATACAGAATACTAAGAACTTTAATGAGTTAATCTGATGGACAAGCATCAGAGAAAGTTAATCTCTAACCCCTAACTCATTTACTCAAGCATTTCTGCATGACTGTATAAAATAAATTACCAGCTTGCAACATAACCCAATTTTCCTTTTATTCCCCTCTTTCCAACACCATAGAAAGCAAAACTACATTATCAGAACTCAGCCACAGAACAAAAAAACAGAGGAACCTAAGGCAAGATATTTGTGGATAACTGTATGGTACATATGGACAGGATATATTATGGACAGTTTCGTGCCCCTAGAAGTCACAGGAGATACTGAGGTCAATGAAATATGAATTTTTTCAATATGGGAGGAGTCTGAGATGGCTTTGATTCTGGCTTTTATGTGGAGGAGGGAACAACCCTATAAAAAAAGAGAAAGTGCATTAGAAAACAAACAATAGTGTAATAGAAATGAAAGAACATTTCTGATATTTCCTAAATACATTATGAGGTAGAAAACTCAATTAAAGTTTTTGATCTAACATAAGTAGATAAAGCAGAAGTACTATGGCTGGCAGACAGTCCAAAAATTTTTAAGTATCTTTGAATAAATATTATAAGACTACGAAAAATGAAGCAACATCTGATGAGGCAGAAGAGAATATAGAAACACAAACAACATTGGATAAAATCAAGATGTTCAAAATCATTCAAAAAGAAATATAAGAACTATTAGACTTGCCCTTCTAAAATAATTGACAGATTATGAAAACTGAAATTCACAGTATCAAGTCTCACCAAAGAAACAAAACCGAGGTAAGTGGGAATGCAAACACAGAAATGAAGGACAATTGGAAAGATGAAAAGTATACAGTACTAACACTAGAAGAAAACAGTCTCCACACAGGAAAACACATATAGCTATAGAGGATAGGATCAATAGAGAAAACTTTAAGGTTATAGGTCTCCCAGAAGAATAAAAAAATTTTTTAAAAAAGCACTATAAATGAAAAAAATACACACAGGAAAACCTGTCCAGAAGTTCTGAACACAAAAAACAAAGTGACAATTGGAAATATTCTTGATCAACTCTATCAAAACTTATCCTGACAAATCCTAGATAAACTGATTAAATGTAATAATGTCAGTTACAAACAACAAATTCTGCAAGGTACCAAGAGAAAGACATTCAAATATAAAGAAAAGGAAAGTGGAAAAGAGAACAGTCTATTCTGTATTCACCAGAAGCCAAAGGAAGGAATGAAATAATGCATTTCAAAGAGCAAAGAAGCTCAAAATTTAAGTCAAGGTATTATTCTCTATAAACTGAAGTTGAATTATTAATGAAAAAGTTTGCCTTTCCTTCCCCCAAAGAGGCATTTAAAGCATTTCTTCAAAGAAAACCATATCTGAATAAATTATTTACTTTTCAAACATACCAGAGAAGCTAAGAAGATAAACAGAGTGACCAAGAAAAAACAACAAGAAAATAACAACAAAGACATCATTAAGAGATTTTCTTTTAAAAGTAGACAAGGAGACAAGCAGAAGGCAAACAGAAGTGATGGTAGAAAAACATGATTCTGAAACATTATGGAGTAAACTTCACAATGTGTTCAGTGAATGTTTTCTGAGATTTAATTACAGAATAGGATTGCTCATAAAAAGGGAGAGGAGAAGATAGAGAGGAATATATCATTTACCCTAATCAAGTCAAGGGTTAGCAATGAAAGAATAATAATTCCCTTGGTCTCTCAGGAAGAAGAGATTATAAGAGAATGCTCCAGGATGCAAAGGGAAGGATGGGAATGGGAAGAGAGAAATAGATATTTTATTTAGTCGTGGTACTGAATAGACTGGATAGATGCTACCATGTGGGAAGAGAAATATTCTGTAGAAGGAAACAACGAATTTATGTGATATATTCTTCAGGGATTTGATACTTAGATCTTTTCTTCAGAGAAGGAAAATCAGAGCTCCTAGAGGCAATTGAAAATCAGAAAAATTTGAGAGTAAGGACCTAGGGAGGAGAATTATGATAAATGAGAAAATTTTAAAGGCAATATACATACATACATTCATACACACACACACACATACTTTTGAACAGCCAAACCTCAACTTTCATATTCACAGGAGTAAGCACAAAAGTAAAAAAAAAATAGCTTGAATGTTGATACATTGAATCAATGGGAAATAGGGGCTTAGGTTACCAAAATAATAAGTCCTTCGCTGGAGATTGCTAGAAATACAATTTCCTGCATGAAATTCTTTATAACAAAGCATTAATTCTGATGATACACACTTTTCCTAACACACTAAATATGAAACAATCCATGAAATGAAAGGAAGAGGAGAGGCAATTCCTGGATAGTCAGGGGTAGTGATTTGTGAAGAACTCTAAGGTTAAAAATAAAGAAAAGGAAAGGGGAACCTGCCATCTCTAATCTCCTTTTCAGCTCCATGTTTGAATTATTCCCCTATGAAAAGAATATACCTTGCAATGAGCTCCCAGTCTAAGCCAGAGTTTCGAGCTCCTGTCCAAGCTAGAAGGGTAGACCATGCTGTTTTGTGACCCTCTGAAGAGCATCTTTTTTTTTTCCTATTGTACATAGCTATGAATGTGGACAGTGTCCAACATGAAAGTACAAATGAGATTACTAATAAAAATCACATGAATGGTTAGAATGTTGAAAAGCCACTATATATGTATGTATATATATATATATATATATATATATATATATATATATATATATACACTTATTTCTGCATGTGTGTTTGCAGGTATGTTATATATGCATATATATATATACACACTTATTTCTGCATGTGTGTTTGCATGTATGTTATATATGCATATATATATATATATATATATATCTTCAAAAATGCTCCTTCTCACCCTCCCATCTCCCCACTGAACTAGAAAGAAGAAAAATAAAACAGTGTAAATGTGAATGATTAGCAAAACACATTTCTACATTGCCCATGTTAAAAAAAAGCCTCATTCTTTGCATTGTCCTTCACCTCTCTATTAGAATATGAATAGAATGTTATATCATTAATCTTCTTCTTCCTCCACCTCCTCCTCTTCCTCTTCCCTTTCCTGCTTCTCCTCCTTCTTCTTCTCCTCTGTATCCTCTCTCCTCCTTCTCTTTCTTCCTCCATTTCATACTTATACAGTTTATTTTTAAAACTTGTGGGAAAATTTAAATATGTTTCTTGAGAAGTAGTATGACATAGTGAATATTAAATTGACCTTGGGGTCTTTAATATTTGAGTTCAAGTCCTACATCTGAGAAAGATGATTCCTGGAACCCTGTGAAGTCACTGAAACTCAACTTTTCCAAGCAATTCACAAAAACTATAAATTGCACAGCAGGTACTTATTTGTTAAAGGAAGTTTCTTGATTTCTCAAAAGGAGTTGATAAAACTGCTTGTCTTCTATAAAACACTCACATCTTAACACACACATATGTGTATATATATTATATATGAAATATATGTATACAAGTATATGTATATTTATAGATATGTTTACACACATAGATAACCGAATACACCTTAGTGTTCTAACTTACTATTTTTTTTTATTCCTATCATCCAGTAAGTTAGACAGTCCTCTCAGGTTTATGTCATCTACACATATAATGTCTGCCATTTTTGCCTTCAAATTATTCACTTACATAAATGTTGAGTGGCCCAGGTCAAAATACTTCTAAAGTATAGTCCTAGTACTCACATTTCACTAGCCAGGATATTAGGGAAGCTCCATAGAATGTCATGAAAAGATTGGGTGAAGGAACTCAATGTTTGGCTAGGAGAGAAGATAGACATAAGAAGAAAGCTACACAATGACTAGAATTGTTTCCTACCAGATTGTCATCAAGGACAAACACACGAACTAGATTTGCTTTCTTTGTTACTTTAGATGTTGGTATTTGGCCTCAGAGGGAAGAATTAAAAGCAATCAGTGAAATTTTTATAGAGGTAGATTTCAGTGCAAGGAACAAAGTTCCTAAAATTGGAACTGTCCAAGAGAAGAACGAACTGTCATTATAGATGACACTGACTGTACTTGTGGAATATTAAAATGAATTTATTTTTGCCCCTGGTATGGCAGTGAAAGGTAATATAGTACAGTGGATAGAGAACTAATCACAGTATCAGAAGATCTGAAAGTATTTGAGCACTTACTAATTGTATAATTATGGCCAGCTAGCTTAGTTTCTCAGACACTCAGTTTCCTCATCTATAAATTTGGGACAATATTTACACTCTCAACCACTCTGGATTTCAGTTAACAAATGTAATAAATTTAGTTAATAAATCACTTTGCCAATTCCACTGCTATGTAAATGTGGGTTTTATTATTATGTCTAAACAACAAATCTATATATTAATGTATGAATCATAATGTGAATTTATTCTCTGATTCTCAGTCCACTGCCACTTTCACGTCCTTATAATTTTAGCTTGGAAGAGATGCTACAGTCTATCTAGATCAAACCCTTCATTTTTCAGATGGAGAAACTGAGCCTTAAAAACAGAAGTTGATTTGCCCAAGACCACAGAACTGCTTTGTGTCAGAAACAGGGAATGAATTGAGGATCTTTATCCCTCTCACATTTTTATTCCCTCTGCATCACAGCGCCTTGGCTTGCCCTTCTTTTGTCTCTGGCAGTATTTCACATGTTGAGCCATAAGAAGATACTTCATTTGGAAAATCCAGGGCAAAGGATGGTTCTGAAAGTGAAGAGGTCCCTCAATGGGCCCAAAGCTTCATACCATGAGTGGAATTGGCTTTATAAACTCAGTTATAATTTCTAAATTTCTGGAACCACTGAAAGCTGGTACTTGATTACTTGGTGGAAAGGGCTGAGTACAGAAAAGGTTTCTAAATCATATACTGAAACATGCCATCTCCCTGGAAGGGCATTCTTGTGCGATCCCACCAGTTTATTCTTTCCAAGGTTATGCCAACTGCTGCAAGGAAAAGAGAATCCAAGTTCAAAGGAAAAAAAAAAGAAAGAAAGAAAAGCATCCCAGATATATAATTTCAGATGGAAATTTTCTTGTTAGAAAAAAATTTGATAAATGTAAATGAATTTTGTAAACTATGGGAGAAGATTTAGGCATGTTAAGGTTGACAGTGCCCCTTCAGAGCATATATATCTCACCACAGGCCATAAAATCATGCAGCCACTATACCTCTTCCCAATTCCTGTCACTCCAATCTGCAAAGCTGGACAGTTGAAGGTGCACAGATGGCAAAAGCAAATCTGACCCTGGTTCATTTATTGGTTCTGTTTCTACCACAAAAGTAGAAATCTTGAGATATAGCTGCACTACTTTGGATTATTGTTTGAATATGTGAACTGGTTCAGTGCTAAACTTTGGTTGCAGCAGGGGCCCCTTGAGTAATTGTTTCTATGTTTGAACTCCACTTTCTACAGGAGGTAGGCTTTAGGAGAGAAAATTGCCTTAATGCAATATGTAGAGTGACTTCTTCAGGTCAGATTACACTGTCTTGTTGATACCTCTGTTAGCAAAATCTGGCTCAATGAGTTGGGTGGCCTCATTGACTCTTTAAGGCACAAAGTGGTGTATGTCACCCAGACAAGCCCAATCCTAAAAACAACTGTCCTCTCCCCTCTCTTTAGGTTAAGTCTTTGAGGAAATCAAGCTCAGTTTTTCACAAAGTAGAAAGTATGGAAATTGTCCTGGATAATTTTTATCCCTTCCAGCTCTGATAATCTCTAGTTTTTATTGCCAAAGGGAATTATAAGACCATTATTCAATAAAGCATCATTGAAGAATCTAAAACACTGGATAATTTTGCTGTTATAGAGCAATTTGCCTAATCAATATGGTAAAACTTTCAGTGAAAATGTTAATATACTCATTTTATAGATGAGGAAACTGAGTCTCTGAAAATGTTTATAGTTACTTGCCTTCTAATTAGTCTGTACTGAAAGTCTACAAAATTAGATACAACTGTGATTACACAAGTACTTAATACCATAATTGAGATGATCTTTCAGACATGTGTGTCATATCCATAGTGTTATGCTGAACATTTATATGTGTCTCCTCTTTTTCTCATTGAAGGCAATTGAGTACAGTCTGTTAGCTTAGTTACTCATAGAAATACAATATTTTATTGATACCTTATTCACTTTATTCTCATTTACATTGTCAGTACTATTGGCACAGAGTGGGGAAATTACCTCCTAATAATAACTTTTTTTCATCTTCTTGTGCTGTAAATTTGCCTTTTTGTAATACAGTAATTTTTTTTTCTTCTAAAAATGAAAATAGTAATTTATTTGTCCATTATATTATCTTAGAAAAACTACTCTGAGTTTTATTAATTCATTTTTTATTTTTATTTTTTTAATGTCTCCCAATTGGGGGGATTTTAATTTTTGAGTTTAATTGGGAAAGGGTTGAGGTGGTGCTGTCCCAAGCTTCAGACCTTTCTGGCTACTGTTTTCAGAGTTAACACTGTGGATCTGTAGGTTTTCAGAGGTGTTGTCACTATTATTCTGATCTAATCTGGTCTTTAACCAGAATGGGATATTGTTTTCCTCTAACCACCATGGCTAGCACCTTTCCAGACTCTGGGACTGTGACCAGGTCACCCTGCTGCAGTTATACTTTCTAATGTTCATCTCTGTCTTGGAATTGACATGAAGGTCCCTACCAAATTCTGAGTGACTACAAGCACTCTTATACACCCTAAAATTATAAAGTGAGGCAAAACTTTATATGGGCAATGTAACAGGGTCCTGAACCCAGCTCCTTCAAAATGTTCCCTGCAATCTCCTTCTGATGAGTTTTTCAAAACCCCACCTACCCATGGACTGGGAGCTCCAGACATTGTCATAGCTGCTAATGTAGTTTTCAAATTCATGGCCAGTGTTATGCTCTTGGGACCCACCACTACACAGGTGAGACAGATTTTTCCTTCTGACCTCCACAGTTGTACGGGACTGGAAATTGTTTCACCTACATTTTGTTGGCCTCTCCAGAGGGTTATTATGTGTTGTTATTTTAGAGTTGTTTGGGAGGAATTTAGAAGAGTCTGGCTGAGTGATTTTCTACTTCATCACCTTGACTCTGCCCTGGAGTAGGCAGTGCTTAAGCCTCATTCTCATCTGAATTGATTCAAAGAAGGATGAATACACACACGTTCAGTTGAATATAGATATCAATCACACCTATCTGGGAAATAAAGAAGGAATAAAAGATGAGGGAAGTAGTGATAAAAATTTGGGAGATTAAGAGAACCATTTGTTAGAATCAAAACAGACTTTTGAGAAAAGTCATGATAAAAAGAGAGAAAAATAAACAGAATGAATGGAAAGGAATATACAGTTACTAATAATAGTGTGTGCATGGGATGAATTCACCTATTTAATTTAATAAAATGGAAACAACAAAGTGGATTAGAAATTGCAATCCAAAAATAAATGTATAAGAAACACACATGAAATATAGGGACACACAGAGAGTGAAAATAAGGGGCTGATGAAGAAGCTATTATTCATCAGCTGAAGAAAAAAAGTCTGGGGTAGTGATCTTGATCCTAGACAAAGAAGAAACAAAAATAGATCTAACTAAAAGAAATAAGAAGGAAAACTATAGCATACATAAAAGCACCATACACAAAGAAGTAACATTAATAGTAAATATATATTCACCAAATGATTTTACAACATAATTTTTTATTTTAAATTTTCAACATTCCTTTCCATAAAATTTTGAGTTCCAAATTTTCTCCCCAAATCTCCCTTGCCCCCCAAATGCCATGCATTCTGATTGCCCCTTCTACCAATGTGCCCTCCCTTCTAACACTTCTCCCTTCCCATATCCCCATCTTATCTCTTGTCTTATAGGGAAAGACAAATTTCTATACCCCATTACCTGTATTTATTATTTCCCGGTTGTGTGCAAAAACAATTCTCAACATTTGTTCCTAATACTTCGAGTTCTTACTTCTCTTCCCTCCTCCTTCCCTCCCCACCCATCCCCACTAAGAAGACAAGCAATTCAATATAGGTTTTATATGTGTAGTTTTGCAAATGACTTTCATAATAGTTATGTTCTATAAGACTATATTTCCCTCTATCCTATCCTGCCCCACCATTTCTTCTATTCTCTCTTTTGCCCTTGTTCCTCCTCAAGAGTGTTTACTTCTAATTGTTCCCTCCTCCCATTTGCACTCCCTTTCCATTTCTCCTGCACCCTGCTTATCCCTTTCTCCCCTACTTTCATGTAGTGTAAGATAGATTTTCAAAACATGTGTGCATATTATTCCAAACTTGAGTCACATGTGATTCGAGTAAGCTTCACTTTTTCTCTCTCACTTTCCCCCCTTTTCCCCTCCATTGGAAAAGTCTTTTTTTGCCTTTTCTATGAGAGATAATTTACTCCATTCCATTTCTCCCTTTCTGCTTCCAATATATTCCACTCTCACCCCTTAATTTTATTTTTTAGATATGATTCTTTCCTATTCAACTCACCTTGTACTCTGTCTCTCTTTGTGTGTGTGTGTGTGTGTGTGTGTGTGTGTGTGTAATCCCTGCAATTATCCAGATACTGAGAAAAGTTTCAAAAGTTTCAAATGTTATCTTTCCATGTAGGAATGTAAACAGTTCAACTTTACTAAGTTGTGTTATTATTCTTTCCTGTTTACCTTTTCATGCTTCTCTTGATTCTTGTGCTTGAAAGTCAAATTTTCTTTTCAGCTCTGGTCTTTTCATCAAGAATGCTTGAAAGTACTAGGAGCAGCTATGTGGTGCACTTGATACAGCACTAGTGCAGGAGTGAGGAGGACCTGAGTTCAAATCTCACCTCAAATACTTGACACTCAGCAGCTGTGTGATCTTGGGCAAGTCACTTGGTCCCAATTGACTCATCTTGGGTCATCTCCAGTCATCCTGATGAACATCTGGTTACTGGATTCAGATGGCTCTGGAGGAGAAGTGAGACTGGTGAACTTCACAGCCCTCCTTCACTGAAAACAAAGTGAAGTACAAGTAATGTCATTATTTTTCTAATGGCATGGACTTCTTCAGCAATGAAGGATGAACACACACACACACACACACACACACACACACACACATGCTTCAAAGTACTCTATTTCATTGAAGAACCATTTTTTTCCCTGAGGGATTATACTCAGTTTTGCTGGGTAGGTGATTCTTGGTTTAAATCATAGTTCCTTTGACTTCAGTAATATCATATTCCAACTCCTTTCATCCCTTAATGTAGAAGCTGCTAGATCTTGTGCTAACCTGATTTTATTTCCACAATATTCATATTGTTTTTTTGTAACTGCTTGCAATGTTTTCTCCTTAACCTGGGAACTCTGGAATTTGGCTACAATATTTCTAGGAGTTTCTCTTTTTGGATCTCTTTCAGGAGGTGTTTGGTGGGTCCTTTCAATATTTATTTTGCCCTCTGTTTCTAGAATGTGAAGGCAGTTTTCCTTGATAATTTCATGAAAGATGATGTCTAAGCTCTTTTTTTTGATCATGGCTTTCAGGTAGTCCCATAATTTTTAAATTGCCTCTCCTGAATCTGTTTTCTAGGTCAGCTGTTTTTCCAATGAGATATTTCACATTATCTTCCATTTTTTCATCTTTTGGTTTTGTTTTGTGATTTCTTGGTTTCTCATATGTCATTAGCTTCCATCTGTTCCACTCTAATTTTTAAAGAAATATTTTCTTCAATGAGCTTTTGAACCTCCTTTTCATTTTGTTAATTCTGCTTTTTAAAACATTCTTCTCCTCTTTGGCTTTTTAAACCTCTTTTGCTAATTGAGTTAGCCTATTTTTAAAGTTATTATTTTCTTCAGCATTTTTTGGGTCTCCTTTAGCAAGCTGTTGACTCAATTTTAATGATTTTCTTGCATTGCTCTCATTTCTCTTCCCAGTTTTTCCTCCACCTTTCTTACCTGATTTTCAAAATCCTTTTTGAGTTCTTCCATGGCCTGGGACCATTGCATATTTATTTTTGAGGTTTTGGATGCAGAAGTGTTGACTTTTATTTCTTCACCTGATGGTAAACATTGTTCTCCCTCATCCAAAAGGATCAGAGAGAATATCTGTTCACCAAGAAAGTTACCTTCTATAGTCTTATTTTTTCCTTTTTTGGGGCATTTTCCCAATCAGTTGCTGGACTTTTGGGTCCTTTGTCAAGAGTAGAGTGTACTCTGGGGACCTGTAAGACCTCAATTCCTCCAAGGTGGCACAATAAATGGAGCAGAGTTCACTCCTTGATCTGGCTCTTGGCTGACATTCAGATCCGCTACTTTATTCCTCCAGGGGATTTAAGCTGAGACTCCAACAATGTATGCCTTGGCCACTAACACTGCAGCTGTTTTTAGTCAGCTGCTGCTGCCACTACCTTTGACCAGGGCTGGAACAGGACCCTACTCCCTTGTCAGGTAGGTGAAAAAGCTCTCTCACTGACTTTTGAAGTGACCTCTGGTGTTTGTGAGTTGAGGGATCTGCAAACCCCAGCCCGGCTGTGTTCTGCTCCTTGTCCTTTCCCATTGGCATTACACATTACCCTGAGCTGGAAATCTCCTCCACTCCATCATTCTGTGGCTTCTGCTGCTCTAGAATTTGTTGAGAGTCTTGCTTTACAGGTATTTAATGAGCTGTGGGGGAAGAGCTAGAGTATGTGTGTCTTTCTGCTCCACCATCTTGACTGTACCCCCTACATCAAAATTCCTAAAGGAAAACAGTGGGGATCTCAACTTTCCCCTTTCAGAGCTAGATAAGTCTAGCCATAAAATAAAGAAGTAAGCTAAGTAGATGAAGTATTTTTTTGAGCAGTTAGATATGATAGATAGGTGGAAAAAATGGAAAGGAAATAGGAGGGAATATACTTTTTTCTCAGCTTCACATGGCACTTTCACAAAAATTATATATGTATCAGGACGTAAAAAAGCTCATAACCAAATGTAGAAAAGAAATGCACCTTTTGAAGACCACAATGCAATAAAAATACAAATAGAGGGCAATGGAAGCCTAGATTAAAAATTAATTGGGAAGTTAAATAATATAATCACAAAAAGTGAGTGGTTCAAAGAACAAATCTTGATAACAATCAAGATTTCACAAAAGGGATTGACAACCATGAGACAGTACATCCCAATTTGTGAGATGCAGTGAGTGTAGTTCCTAGGGAAGATTTATCTCTAAATTCACAAGTCAATAACAACAACAACATCAACAACAAAAACACAGATCAATTAATTTTCCATGCAACTAAAATTAAAAAAAAGAATTGGAAAAAGAACAAATTATGTCTAAAAATGTTCATAGCAGCTCTTTTTTGTGTCATATAATTAGTCTCATCAGTTGAACAAGTTATGCCATATTATTTTAATAAAATACTATTGTGTTAGAAGATATGATGAGGATGACAGTTTTAGAAGAACCTAGGAAGATCAATATAAACTGATGCAAAGTAAAATGGGAAGAACCAGGAGAACATCATACAAATTAAAGCCAATATTTTCACAATAATCAAATCTGAAAGACTTAGCTTCTCTCATCAGTACAATGATCTGAGATAGTTTCAAAGGACACATGATGAAAAATATTATCTACCTCCAGAGAGATAAATGATGATGTTTAAATAAATATTGAAGTATACTTTTTTCTTTCTTTACATTTCTTGCTTTACATTGTTTCGTTTTTTGTAAAATGGCAATATGAATATGTTTTTCATAACTATTCCTTACCTTCTAAATGACTGGGGGAAAGGAGGTGAGATAGAGAGAATTTGACACTCCAATGTAAAAATAATGGATTATACACACGTATGTATGTATACACACATATATTATATTTATATGCAGATACATACATTTAAGTCAAATATATGCATATTTAAGACATATGCATGTATTTATGGTAAATACCCATATGTTGGAGATATTGCAGAGGATATTATTTTTCTGTTTGAGGGACCATTAGATGGCCTCTATGGTACTTTTGTATTTATAAATTTTGTGACTCTATGACCTTTTGACCTAAATAACAGATTGAATTAGGGTAACTAAGTGGAATACAGGAAAGAGTACTAGAGTGAACTTCTCTGGAGTTCAAATCGAGTCTCAGACACTTATTAGTAGGCGATTCTGGGAAAATTACTTAACTCTTTATGTCTCACTTTCCTCATCTGTAAAGTGAACTGAAGAAGGAAATATCAAACTCCTCCAGTGTCTTTGCCAAGAAAACACCAAATGGTGTCATGAAGAGTCAAATATGAATGAAAACAACTGATTAAAATGCATACATTCATACATACACACATATATGTATTTATGTATTTCATTATCTCTACCTCCTCATTCTAGTCTCCATCCCACCAAGTAGCTTCTACTAAAGAAAAGTTAGCTGAAGAATATTTGTCATATTTATTTTTTTAAACATTGCCCCTGTATTATAGGTATGAATATATGAGTTTAAGATCAGAAGAGTTAATACTCCTTTCTGCTAACTTAATTTTCATGGTTTATTTAACAATAAGAAATGAAATATCCCTAACATCTGTTATACGAAGAAAATGAAAAAAAAAATTCCTTACTAAACAAAAATGGTTTAAAAAGACCAGTAACTAAGAACAAACAGAATACTAATTACCAGTTACAATGCTACAAATATGGCCTATTGTTCATTTTCATATTTGAAAAATAAAAGAATTAAAGAAGCATATGAGCTATTAAATTCCAACTGTTCTTTTTTTGTGGTATCAAGAGAGAAAATGAATGCAAAAGAGAGGGTTTTTTGTTATGTTGAAAGAATTAAAAAGTTAGTTTCTTGGAACTAAGTTTAAAAAATGTTTTTATTTTTTGGCATATTCTTTTAAGATTGGGATAAAAAACATCAGTGGGAGTAGCTTCCAACTTTAAAAGTAAGTTTTGTTAAAGCCCAGATGATAGAGTAGGAGGATGAAATACAGTCTGGTTTCTCCATAAGCATCTAAAACATCAATTGGCCTGTTTTGATAAGGATATCAGAGGAAAAAATACAGTGTATTATATTTTTAATTAAGGTCAGCATCAGGAGAAGGACAAAGAAGTTTGTGGATTGGAGAGAGGATCTGGTCAAAAGGGAGGGTATCTGAGTATTTCAGGCAAAGTAAATGAAAGAGGACCAAGGTGGTACACCAAGGCAAGTTTAGCTCCCAGACTAATACAGATAAAACCTGACCTCGTGAATGATTCAAGATGTGTGCCAACAGGTAGCTCTGTTGTTTAACACATAGTGCTGGGTCATAGATTGAATAGATAGATAGATAGATAGGAGTAATAGTAATTTAAATAGGAAAAACTTTCTCATTCATTAATATACCCATGTGAACGGCTTAAATCATATGGAAACCTATGTCACATATGGTGGAAGGAGTTTGCTGAATGGGTGGAACAGGAAGGGTCAAGCAGAACTGCAAGGAAATTGGTCAGAGTAATTAGAACTCAGGAAGAGAGAAAGCAGGCAGATGGCTACCGTGAATGGGAGAACTTGTTTGTGATTTGTTTAAGGGAGTTGGTTTGTGTGAAGTCTAACAGAGGCAAGACTTGGGAATGGTAGTGCCCTCTGTATTGTCATTGTGTTTGGTACATTTACTTGGAACTATGATAGATTTCACTTTCTGCTGTTGAAATTGGGCTTTCTAGTGTTTTAATAAATATTTTGGTACTGTCTTTCATGTGGAGAATCTGTTGTATTTCATGATTCAGAATTGCAACAGAATATTCATAGCTGCTGTAGATGCTTTGAGTATTGTGTTTTCACTACAAATGGTGGCAAAGAGGAGATCATGAAAAATCAGATCACTAATTGGAGGCAGGAAGGCTTTTGAGAGAGAAATGGATATTCCAGGATGTGAGGATTTACCTTATACCTCCCCGGGGAGGGAATGGGCTAAAAGCACAGGACTCTGTGAAAACTGGGAACAGAGGCTATAGAAAGGAGGACCAAGAGCTTTAGAAAAATGTTTTCAAGGAATACCAATAGAACCATGGAGAAATGGCAGGGTTATGCAGGAGAGATTGGGCATTGCTAACAAGTTATTGCCTTATGTGTAGAAACCAAGACAAGCTGCTGGAAGAGAGAGCTTAGAAGCTAGATGGTTTGCATGATTAGAAGAGCAAGTTAGAAAGGCTCAGGTGGTAGAAGAAAAAGCTGTTGTTAGTTTAGCTCACAAAAAGAAGCAAAAGGATATTTAGGGTTAGGGTTGACTTGACTTGGTTGGGACTCAAACATTTGCCTACAGGATGCATGGGAGGCTTCTCAGGCAGAAGCATGCCCAATACAGCAGGAGAACAAGGGGGATCTGATTTGGGGTGGTAATGGAGAATTTTATTCAGTGAGAGGTCACTGACATTTTGAGTCAGTTCTCCCAAAGGAAGGGAGGATCATTGGTATCTTCAATGGTATCATGAAACAGATAAATTTCCTTGAGAGAGAAGAGTAAATAGTCAGCAGATTCAGTAAGAATAGATTGAAAAGCAAAGAATTGTTTACTGCCCTATTGACAGCAGGGGTAGATTTTGGAAGCATAAATGGCATTCTGACTAATGAACTACACAATATGTATTGATTAAAAGGACTTGATAGTAGAATGAGAAGAGCAATAAGAAGTATCCTTGTAGATCCTCCTGAATATCCAGGCTCATCAGACCTGAATAGCAAATTGACCATTGAAGTATATCTCTAGCCAGAATAATTACCCACAAACCGCAAATTAGAAAAGAGTAAATAGTGAATGAGGCTATAATAGTGGGTGTGGATTCCAGAAACAGGGCTAACCCTATACCTACCCTGCCTCCGGTTATTGGGTCCTTATTTCTTTTTGATTTTTTGTCTGTTCACCTTGTTTGTCAGATTTATTTTCTGTAGGCTTAGTGCCCTGTATCTGTAGGAGCTTAATTGCTAAAGTTGGATGTCACTCCCTTTCCATGATTGTGATATGTCACCCTTTGAATTTGGCATCAACCAAGTTCTAGATGCCAGTTAAGAATTGATCCCTCAAGTGGGACCTCTTTGGGTAGGGAGAGTTCTATGTCCAATCTCTGCAAGAATTAGCTATAGAAGAGACCTTTATACCTTATCCCAAGATTTTAGGCCCAATTCATTTGAGGGGAAATGATGAGGTGCTTGTACTGAAGTCCTATTCTTTTTTTTTTAAATAAATTTATTTATTTAACTTTTTACATTCATTTTCACAAGATTTTGGGTTCCAAAATTTTCTCCCCATTTGTCCCCTCCCCCCTCCCCAATACATTGAACATTCAAATTACCCATATCACCAATCTTCCCTCTTTTCTATCATCCCTCCCTTCCTTCCCTTACCCCATCTTCTCTTTTGTCCTGTAGGGCCAGATAACTTTCTATTCCCCATTACCTGTATTTATTATTTCCTAGTAGCAAGAACAATACTCAACAATTGGTCCTAAAATTTTAAGTTCCAGTTTCTCCCCATCCCTCCCTCCCCACCCATTCCCTTTGGGAGGGCAGGCAATTCAATATAGGCCATATCTGTGTAGTTTTGCAAATGATTTCCATAATAGTCATGTTGTGTAAGACTGACTATATT
>CM053773.1:5361360-5403422 GCA_028658325.1 Potorous gilbertii
TTCTGCTTTTGAAAGCATTCTTCTCCTCATTGACTTTTGAACCTCTTTTGCCAATTGAGTTAGCCTATTTTTCAAGGTGTTATTTTCTTCAGCATCTTTTTGGGTCTCCTTTAACAAGGTATTGACCCATTTTTTCATGCATTTCTTGCATCTCTCTCATTTCTCTTCCCAGTTTTTCCTCCACCTGTCTAACTTGATTTTCAAAATCCTTTTTGAGCTCTTCCATGGCCTGAGCCCATTGGATATCTATTTCAGATGTTTGGGATACAGAGGCCTTGACTCTTATGTCTTTACCTGATGGTAAGCAGTTTTCTTCCTCGTCAGAGAGAAGGGGTGGAATCATCTGGTGCCCAAGTAAGTAACCTTCTATGGTCTTATTTTTTTTCCTTTTTCTGGGCATTTTCCCAGCCAATTACTTGACTTCTGAGAGTCCTCTCCACTCCTGCCTAGGTCTGCCCAGCTAGTGCTTGGGGTCTGATATTCAAATGCTGTTCCCCCGGCCTGGCTGCTATTCAATGGGAGCTTAAGTTATGATGCTCAGGTGGGGGCAGGGCCGCCTCCCAGGCTCAGTTCCCTCACAGGGTTTATGCGGAGATATTTTGTAATGGAGCTGCTGCCTAGCTCCTGCTTGCTCTGGGAGCCTCTCACCGCCTGCTGCCTCTGCCACTGCCTCTGCTGCTGCCTCCTGAGGGGCCCTGATTCCCGGAGACACCCCACTCCCCTCTCAGCCCGTCCACACGTCTCTTTCACTAAACTGTGCATCTGTGGGTGGAGGGACCTTTGTGGCCACTGGAGATTCCGTCCCTGAAACCTGCTCGGATCTGCTTGCTCCTCTCCATGCTGCGTGGCAGGAGCAGGGCAGGGCTGGGCTCCACTCCCGTCCTGTGCATGATGGACCTTAGGGATCTGTTTTTATGGCTCTCTGGAACGGAAATCTCCTTCACCCCGTTGCTGCGTGGCTCCACTGTTCCAGAATTTGTTGGGAGTTCTTTTTATAGATGATTATGGGCTGTGGGTTCGGTTCTAGTGAGTCTCTCTACTCCACCATCTTGGCTCCACCCCTTTTAAATAATTGTTTTTTAAAATAATTGTTAAAAATTGTCTTCACGTGCAACTGTGGGGAAAATAAAATATTTGTTTTTTGTATTAAAATAAAAACACACTTTTTTATGTGAGATGGCTCTCTAGAAGGGATACAAATGGAATAGAGTAGGGAAATCAGGTGATATTAAAACAAAAGATTAAAATAAGTTTTTGGTATTATAAAAAATAGAATGAAGAATCAATTAGAATAGGAAGACATTGAGTTCAAATAATAGCTCTGTTGCTTGTCAGCTCTTTGACCTTCTCCCAATCACATAAGCCCTTTAAACTTCAGTTGCTACTTCTAGAAATTTAGGATAATAATTTAATTCATTTACATTGTTGTGAGTTTCAAATAAGATTGCTGATGTTGAGTTCTTTGTAACTATAAAACACAATTTAAGTGTCGGCTATGATTATGGCTAGAGAGGCAATTTTAATTAAAGGATAGCTTACCTGAATTCAAGGTTATAGAGACCTGAGTTCAAGTCCTTCTCCTGACACCTACCAGGTGTGTGACATTAGTTAAGTCACTTAACATCTGTAAAATGAGATAAATAACAAACAGCAGGCAAGATTGTTGTGAGGATTAAATCAAAGAAGGTAAGTAAAGTGTTTTGCAAACTTTAAAGAAGTTTATGAAAATTAGTTGTTATCACTATGAAGATTTATACTGACTTAGTAGATAGAAAGTTGCTTTCGGAGACAGGAAGTTGAGGGTATGAGTCCTGCTACTATCTTTTTGAACCTAGGAAAATCACTTAAATTTTCAGGAGTTTTTAAGATAGTACCTGGAACTCTTTAAGAAAATAAGTTTCTGATCAACATTGGTTGAAGAGCCCATCTTGGGGTTCCCTTTGCCAATTAAATTCCCAATTCCTATCTTTACCCTATTATTACGGTAATGATTACAAAGATAGTCTTTGATCTCGTTTAAATGATAAATGAGGGACCCATCCCTCTTTAATTTTTTCCAAACAAATAGGGTTTATTCATTCGTTCAAAAACTATATATTAGGGCTATACAAAGTTTTTTGTTTTCACTGTGAGTTCCCATATCATGTTGAGATAAGACATCACACCTGCTCTCGAAGAGTGTTTAGTTATACAACCTCCCAAAATGTACCCCTCGATGCAATCATTCCCAACAGTGCCTCTGGTGTGTTACTTTTATTTCTGTCAAGATTTCTCATAGACTGGACCCAGACCAACTGTAGATAAAATATTGTAAGATTTCATGGGTCCAAAACTCAAAGAAAGAGAGAGCCCCAGAAAGGGCAGTCTCTCACCTTAATATAGCAGTTACAAGTCAATTTGGAAGTTTCATATGATTGGAACTTTGAATTGTCACTTAGAATTACAAAAGACAAAACATTTTAAGAAAAAGTATATACACCTGGGATTATTTCATTTTCAGGGAAAGTAGCCAATAAGGCATCCAACGAATTCCTAGCAAATTTTATTTTTGAATGCAATGGCAAAAAACCAGTGATTTGACTGCTTTGGACCAATATACACATGTTTATTATAATTTCATATACGTTAAAATTATAATCATGGTCTTATGCTTTGCAAATAAAAGAAAGCAGCAAAATAGAATGAGATTGAAAGAAAAATATGTAAAAAATGTCATGATTAGGTTTATTTTTTTTCTATAAAGAGATGATTCCCTGGCTAAAGATGAATAAGTAAAAAATAATGCAAATACTATTCATTTGAATGTGAAGAAAAAAAAGAAGAAAAAGCTATTTTGTGGAAAATACGAAATATACAATGAGGATGAGTAGAGCATATTCTAAGAAAACAGTAAAAGATTTGGATTTTGGGGAGATGGGAAATGTCTAGGGATTCAATCAACTTGAAGAAATATATTACGACAGATTCCCATTGGTCAAATGCTTTGAAATATTGGGGGCAGGGATCTCTGGAGGATGAAGATAACTTATTTGAAAAGACAGTGAAGCTGAATGAAGATTCCTTAGACTAGCTTCCTAAATTAGCTTTTCAGAATGAACAAGGGTGTGATTTGGAGGAACACAGTTCAAGAACATTTCTTATCACCTTTTATTACCAAGATGAAAAATAGAAAGTACATTCATCTCCATGAAAATGAAAAAAAGATTTGCAAAGTTGTTACTAATTCATATCCTTGAGCAATATGCGTGTGTGTGTGTGTGTGTGTGTGTGTGTGTGTGTGTGTGTAATAGCAAGGGTTTTATTTAAATTTTCTTAGGTTATTATAAAGTATAATACTTTAAACTGAACTCAACAAACATCCTTCTAATATGAATTTTCTCCTAGAAATGATCTGAATTACATATACTTATGGCAAACATCTGTCCCAAATTCCATATTACATTAGCACATTGCGTTCAATGAAATGTAACGAAAAAATCCTTAATAATTAGCCTACTATTGGTTTTAACCAAATTTTACTATGTTTCCAGTATTTCAATCTGAAAATAGCAAACTAGAAAAGCAGTTTAAAATAAGTAATAATCTCAAATTGTTCTGATCAAAAGCATTTACTTTAGATTGTTCTTCCACCAAAAATAAAGTATGGAAGACCTCTAAGGTAACAAAATTAATCTATTCGGTTGAATAGAAGAAAAATTAAAAATTCCTAATTTGGCATCATTGAATGTCCAGGGGCAAAAATTGGGATCAGCAAATATCTGTTGTCATGCAAGGACTTATTTATCCTTAGCTTGATCCATTTTAATTAAATTGAATTGAACAAATGAAAGAAAAGAACCTAGAGAAATCTACTGGTTTTTACAGTTTTTTAGAAGAGGGGAAAAAAATCTTCAAAATTAAGGAGTTCTGCTCACTGATAGCATAAAAACCTATTCTCAGTTTGATGAAACTCATTTTTTTTCTTATTTTCAAGAATAACTTCAAGTACATTGATGTTTGCCTTGCTCAGAAAGCTATCCTATTCATCATCAGGCCCCTCGAAGTCTTTTTAGTTCATTGTCTAACTGAAATATTCCTGGGTATGTATCACTGTGTTCAATGGTACCAGATTTACCAGGGAGAACTGAAACAAGGCTCTTGCCTTTGAGATGAACAGGTTGAATCTTTCTCTTTTCTTAAATCTCCCCCCCAAAAAATACCCAGGAAACACATACACACAAAAACAAATACATACATGCATTATATAACAGTATACTGTCAAGAGGTCACTGATTTTAAATCTTTCTTCCCAAAGAAAAGTTGTCTGATACTCTTGCTGACTCTAAAGTAAACTTGTACAAATTGTGTTTCTTGAGTCAACAATAAACAATTTGGAACTTTAATTAGAATTGAAGGAAAAGGCCATCATAAAAGCTTCTAACTACCCTTTTTCTGTCCAAGTGATCCATGTTGTGAGGTCACATTTTAGGTGAGCCTTGTTAGTTGCTTAACCTCTAAGGCCCTCATTTTTCTCATATGCAAAATGGGTCAAAGTATGAGTGAATGGTTGTCCCTTCTAGGTATGAATCTAAGATCCCATGGTTCCCTGAAGTTAATCTCTAGTTTCTTTTCTCACTTGGATGAAAAACAAGACAAACACACATTAGAACTATTTCTTTTCTCTGGTAGATGATGTAACAGAGCTCCCATTTGTTGTTGTTTTCTATTTTTTCTATTGTCTTTTTTTTATACAACCTCTCCTCTTCCTGATTTTTGCTGGGATGTTCCACTTTCTACTTCAGTGTGTTGTGGATGCCTTGGCTGAGGGCATTTCCTCTACTCATGCCCATCAAGTCCTTAAATCCTCACTGGTCTTTTCTAGGATTATGGTTTTTGAAAAATAAATAATCTTATCCCCAGCCTTGTTCTCTAACCCTCTCCAAACTTAGCTCTACTGTCCCATCCCTGAGCCTGGATTGTGAATCTTTTCAGCTTGATAGAACTGACCAGAATCTTTCTAAAGCTTTCTGAAGGCCAGGGTCAGCTTACCACTATGGTGAAGCATCAGAAGAGCACTATTCTGTGGTTTATTTTGAAAATATTTTATTTCAGGGAGTAAGTTCTCTCTCTCTCTCTCTCTCTCTCTCTCTCTCTCTCTCACTCTGTCTCTCTGTCTCTCTCTCTGTCTCTCTATCTCAGTCTCTCTGTCTCAGTCTCTCTGTCTCTGTCTCTCTGTCTCTCTCTGTCTCTGTCTCTCTCTGTCTCTCTCTGTCTCTCTCTCTTTCTCTGTCTCTCTCTGTCTCTCACATACACACACACACAAATGCATTAGAACAAAAACCTATCTAATATCTAGAATTTAAATCTCTTCTTTCTGGAGGTGTTTGCCAAATATACCACTTGGGAGACATGGAATTTTGATAAGGAATAAAGGTAGCCCCAGGCATGAGGAAGTGGAATGCAAAAGTAGGCTTTTATTACAAAGACCCCTATAAAAATTTCATTGAAAACATGATGGCAAAATCCTTTTCAAACTGCATCCCTACCGTACTCCCTCCACCCTTCTCTTTTTCAAGTGATGCCAATGTACAGCTTGTAGCTATTGCCACGGTACATCCCCAGGTTCTCTGAGTGTGCCGATTTCACAATATATGCAGCGACCTGCTGGCTTATTAAAGGGCAAGATCAAACTCAAGGTACACTAGAGAATTTTTCTGAGAAAAAATAAAGGTGCCTCACATTGCTAAGAGACAAATGAAGGTGTTTGTAGAAAATATTTTCCATCAGTGAATATTAGTTGTGTCCTTAGCAAGGAGTTTCAAATATTAAATAATTAATTCAGAGAGGTTGGATAACAGCTCTAAATATAAAAACATGATTTCTTTCCATGTTTAAGGCTCAAAAGATCACTAACAATTATATTAATGTAATTAAAATTTGTACTCAAATTTTACAATGAATTTTACCTGTTTAAAAAGCATCTTTTAAAATTTGAATTTGAAACCTGGTGAAAGGAGTATTTGAAGAAGTTTTTGAGTTAATTATCTTAAAACTGTGTAAAGTCAGAGGCTAGATTAAGATATTGACTGATATCATAACTAATGCCATTTTAATATTGGTGAGTCAAGGACCACTTGGCAGAGTTCAAAAAAGAAAAAGAAATCATTGGGTAGATGGAAGGAGTCAAACCTGAAGTGATGTTGGAAAGGTCCTGGAAATGAATGATCCCACCTCATAGCCTTGCTGAACCTGATCTCTGCCCCCATCTTCCACACACACACACACACACCTCAGTTGAGGGAGTTGTGAAACTTCAGAGGAATGACTAAACATTCTTCTATGGAAAACATTATATTGTTCCTGATGAACAAAGATACAGTGGTACTGAGTACATGTATATAACCTCAGATGCCTGGATTAAAAAAAAAAAGGTCATAAGTGGTTTTAAAAAAGCAGCAAGAATAAACTGAAATGCACATTTTATTGGTGATTTGTCAAGGCTCATGGACTCCATAAGGCACACTCCACAGTAGCTATCATCCTCCCAGGGGGTAGGAAAACAATGACCACTTACTTTAAAAAAAAAAAAATTATCTTCTCACTACTCTTCCCCTTTCAAAAAAAAGAAAAGAAAAGAAGAGAGAGAATAAAGAATTTTATTTTCACTTTCTTCTTTATTTCGCTGAATCCATCCCCATACACTTAAAGTGTGGAATAAAGGAGTGGAGTGGAGTTTAATGGAGAGTAAGGGGAACATTGACCCTGTACTCACAAGAGTGGAGTTCAAATCCTGTTTTTGATACTTACAATTATGTGAGAGACTGCATGATGTAATGAGGCAGAAACACTGGGCTTCAGGAAGATATGGATTCAAATTCTACTGTAGACATGTACTGCTTGTGTAGCACTTCACAACTAACTTAATCCCTCTGTGTCTCACCTCCTCATCTGTAAACTAAGAGAGAGAGACTTGATGACCTCAAGACCTCATTTCATTTCTAAAAATCTATGTTATAAATTGCTTTTGTAGGCAGCTTCATCTCGGATACATCAGATGGAGCATAGGATTTTGAATGAGGAGCTAAGACCTGAGGGTAAACCAACCTGAGACACTATCGGTGGGATACTGGGCAAGTCACTGACATCTCTCAATCTTAATTATCTCATCTTTAAATTAGAAAGTTAAATTAAATGGCTTCAAAGGTCCCCTCCAGTTCTACAACTATGATTCTGTGATTTTGCGTGAGTCAATATCTCTCGGCCTCAATTTTTTCATCTATTACAATGGAAATATTGATGATTTACTATTTAATTCAAAATTTAGAACAAAGTCCATTTTAAGTTATCAGATGCTACATAAACATGTGACACGAATATTTGATTGTTTGCAGAGCAGAAAAAAATTATCTAGTGTCAAAAAACCATTCAAAGGAAATTTATGAATTAACGGATACTGATATTTTCGTAATAGGAAGATAACAGTGACTTTAAAATAGCCCAATCATTTTTTGTCTCAGTCCATTAAAAGGGAAGCATAGTATGGTTCTCCTTTTCCCTAAAGTCTGCTCTTGTTTTTCTCTTTTTAAAGAGCCTCATCTAGATTATGCCCTCTCACCACACGTATCTCACAAGGTTTGGTCCTGGACTGTCTTCTCTTCCACCACCATACTACTTCACTTGATGATCTCTTCAGCTCCTGTAAATCTAATTACCATTTCTGTTAATGTTTCTCAAATCAACCTATTCTGACCTAGCTGCTCTACTTACCATCCATCTTTCATCTCCAACTTCCTTACACACATTTTGAAATGGATGTTCAGTAGGCATCTTAAACTCAATATGTCCAAAGAGAAATTCATCTTTCCCCCTAAATTCTTCCTATCTTCTAACTTCCCCCTTACTATAGAGGATGATACCATGCTTGCAGCACCTCATACTTTCAACCTATGTGTCATCCTTGACTCCTCATTATCATTCCTCCAATCTCTAATTTGTTGCCAAGGTCAATGGATTCTGCCTTTACAAAATCCTCAAATATGTCCCTTCCGTTCAACTCTGACATTGTTTCAACTCTGGTGCAGGATTTCATCACTTGTCTGGATTATTGCATAATCTTGCTAGCTGGTCTGCCTGTCTCAAATGTCTCCCCACTCTAATCCATTTGCCATCAGGGCACCAGAGTGATTTTTCTAAAGTACAAATTGGATCATGTTACCCCTCCCTACTTAATAAATTTAATAGTATCCTATCACCTCCTGGAACAAAATCCTCTATTTGGCATTCAAAGTCATTGGTAACCTAGCTCCCTCCTATCGTTTCCATTTGTCTTACATATTACTCCCTTCTCATGTATTCTTTCCTTTAGTGACAAAGACCTTTTTGTTGTTCCACAAACAAAATACTCCATCTTTCAGGTCTTATCAGTTTCTCTAGTTATCTCCATCTGCTAGAATGCTATTCCTTTTCAACTCTGCCTATTGGCTTCTCTTATTTTCTTTAAATCTCAACAAAAATCTCATATTCTACTGAAAGCTGTCTCCAACACCTCTTAATTCTAGTGCCTTCTCTCTGTTAATAATTTCTGTTTGTTTTGTATGTTGTTGTTATTTTCCTTCATTTTTGAAGAGGACCAAATGACCTCACCAAGATAAAGTGAAGTTTCATTATGCCCTATTGTGGCTGACCAGACTAATAGGAGCTTGGAATGCTTTACCACAGGTTGCGCACAGATAGTCTGTATGAATTTTTGAGGTGGAAACAGCAAATTTGCAAATTCTATGTTTATTTTGTGCTGTCTAAGTTCCGTTTTGCTCATAGAGAACAGCACCTTTTCTTATGTGGGCACTCCATACTGAGCAGTCCTGTGCGAGTGTCCTCCATGTTGCACAGTCAAATCCAAAGTTCTTGAGAGAGACCTTGAGAATGTCCTTGTATCTCTTCTTCTGGCCACCCTGTGATCACCTGCCCCACGTGAGTTCTCCATAAAATAGTCTTTTTGGCAAGCATACATTTTGCATTAAAACAATGTGACGAGTACATTGAAGTTGTGGTCTCTGAAGCACAGTTTGAATGCTTGACAGCTGAACTTGAGCAAAGACTTCAGTGTCGGGTAACTTATCCTGCTAGGTGATCCTCACAATCTTCCTAAGACAGTTCAAATGTAAGCAATTCAGTTTCCTGGCATGGCACTTATAGATGTCCATTGTTTCACAGGCATATGACAAGGAGGTCAGCAAAACAGCTCTGTAGACCTTCAGTTTGGTAATGAATCAAATACCTCTTTTCTCCTAAACTTTTCTTTTGGAGTCTCCCAAACACTGACCTAGCTCTGGCAATGTGTGCGTAAATTTCATTGTCAGTGTGTACATCCCTGGAAAGTACACTACCAAGGTATGTGAACATATCCACAGCATTCAAAACTTCTCCATTTGTTGTAATCAATGGTTCCAAGTATGAATGGTGTGGTGGTGGCCGATGGAGCACCTGTGTTTTCTTGGTGTTAATTATTAGGCCAAAATCAGAACAGTCAGTAGAGAATTGATCCATACTTTATTGCATCTCAACTTCAGAGGCTGCATTGAGTGCACAGTAATCTTCAAACAGAAAATCATGCACCAACACTCCTTCCACTTTGGTCTTAGCTTGTAGCCTATTCAAAATGAAGAATTTATCATCAGTACGGTAGTTGACCTTGATGCCATATTCATCCTCATTGAAAACATTTGACAACATGGCTGAAAACACGTGCTAAAAAGCATGGGAGCAAGGACACAGTCTTGTTTCACTCCATTAGTAACTGGGAAGGTATAGGTGCATTGTTCACTATCCAAAACCTAGGGAAACATGTCATCATGAAATTGACGTACAATACTGATGAAGTTATCTGGGCAGCCAAATTTTGACATAATTTTCCATAAGCTCTCATAACTGACAGTGTCAAAGGCCTTGGTCAGATCTACAAATGTTGTATACAAACATCTGTTCTGCTCCTGGCATTTCTCCTGGAGTTGACAGGCAGTAAACACCATATTGACTGTTCCTCGGGCCTTTCTGAAGCCACGCTGGCTCTCAGGCATATGGCCATCTTCCAGGTGAAGGATCAGTGTATTAAGAAGGATTCTAGCAAGAATTTTGCCAACAATAACTAAGAGAGAGACCCCCCTGTGATTGTCAAAGGGCAATCTATTCCCTTTATTTTTAGAGAGATGGACAATCGAAGTATCCTTGAACTCCTGGGGGATAACTTCCTCTTGCCATATAACCTTAAAAATTTCAATCAGCTTTTATATGAGCAATGGTCCCCCTACCTTGTAAATCTCAGCTGTATATAGCTTATTTGGACACATGTGTTTATTTATTGAGGGCAGGAACTCTCCCTAGCCTGCTTTTCTGCCATTGGATACTTAGCACAGTGCCCGTTAGTATACAACAGGCATTATGTAAATATTCATTGCTATACTTAGTATTTCTAATAAAATAATGAATAATAATTGCGATAATGGAGATCCATATTTTACATAGGATCATAATGGAAAAGCATCTTATTTTTCCCCATTACAGATAATAATTAGTCTTGATTTTGAATAGATTCTACTTATCCTTTTGTGAAACATTCCATATATTCCTATGCTTTCACATTCTTATACTTTTTATAGGTGTGGGTATTACATTTTGCCCAAAAGATTTTTATGCATTTATTTATACAATCATATGACTCTTGCCATTTCTACTTTGATATGTTCAATTATATTGATAATGTCATATTGAACCAGGCCTACATTCTTGATATAAATCAAACTTGAACACAGTATTTTTTATATATGATATATTGCTGTAATTTTCATAATTATTTATTTGTCTTTTACATCAATATTCATTGAGAAAGTCATCTATATTTTCGTCTGTTTTTGCTATTCTTGCTTTAGATTTCAAAACCATACTTCTTGTAATTGAAAGGATTTGGCATGGTTTTCTTCTTAAACTATTTTTGAAGATAGTTTACATAATACTAAAATTAATTGTACTTTAAATATTTGAGATAATTTAATGTAAATCCATTTAATCCTGAGGGAGTTAATTTATGACTCATTTAATCTCATTTTCTAATATGAGGTCATTTGAATATTCTAATTCTTCTTCTGTTAATCCGGGGCAATTTATACTTTGGTAAATATTCATCCATTTTATTTAGACTATTCATATTTTTGGCAAACAGTTGGGCAAAATAGCTCCTACTAATTGCATTAATTTCGTCTTCATTGTTGAGAATTCAGCCTTTTCATTTTGGAGACAGGTAACTTGATTTTCTTCTTTTAAGCAAGTTAGTTAATGATTTAATGACTTTGTTGATATTTTCATAAAACCAGCTCATAAATTCATGTATTAGGTTGATTTTTAAACATCAATTTTATTAATCTCTCCTTTGATTTTCAGGATTTCCAACTGAGTGTTTAATTGGGGATTTTCAAATTGTTCTTTTACTAGTTTTTGTTTATTTGTAAGCTCAGTAAAGTGATGTGCTCTTTCTCTCTTTTGTTGATGTACACTTTGGACATATAAATTCCACACTAAATAATATTTAGCTGCATCACATGTATTTTGCTATGTTGTCTCACTGTTTTCATTTTATGCAGTGAAATTATTGATTGTTTCCATGAACTGTTCTCTGACCCAATCATTCTTTAAGATTGGGTTATTTACCTTTCAATTAATTATAACATATGCTTCTATGTCTTCTTTATTGAATGTAATCTTATTAAATTATTGTCTGAAAAGGTTGCATTTAATATTTTTGCTTTTATACATGTTTGTGAGGATTTAAATGACAAAATTTCAAATACATGACCAATTTTTGTAAAGATGCCAGTTACAGATGAGTAAAAAAGTTACACTTCTTTCTATTCCTATTCAACGTTCTTCAGAGGTCAATCATATCTAAATTTTCTAAAATTATGTTAATGTCCTTAACTTTGTTCCTGTTTATTTTCTTTGTAGCTTTACATAGATTTGACAGGAGTAAATTGAGGGATCCCAGTCTTATACTTTTACTATCTATTTCCTCCTGTAATTCATTTAAATTTTCCTTCAAGAATTTGGATACTAAACCTTTTAGTTCATATAGGTTCAGAATTGATATTATTTTATTTGATGATACCTTTTAGAAAAATGAAGTTTTCCTGATAATTTCTTTTAATTGTCTTTTTATATTTTTTGCTTTTTTTGTGTAAGATCATGGTTGCTCCCTGTGCCTTTTTTCTTACCTCAGGAGAAGCATAATAGATTCTGCTCTAGACCCTTATTTTAATTTATTGTGTGTTTCTGTTTCCAGTGTGTCTCTTACACAATATATTTTTAGATCCTGATGTCTAATCACTTTTACTATGTGCTTTTTTATCGTAGGTTTCAGGTAGTCCAATCATTCTTAAATTATCTTTCATGTATTTCCAAGATCAGTTGTTTTTCTAATGGCATTTCATATTGTCTTCTTGTTTTTATGCCTTTGGAATTTTCCTTATTATTTCTTGGTGTTTCTTCAGTGAGTTTTTGTACTTCTTTAATCAAGTTGTTAACACTCTTTTCATAATTTTCTTTCACAATTCTCATTGTTTTTCCCTATTCTTCCTCTACATATTTTATTTGACTTTAGTATAGTATCATTTACCTTTCTCATCTCTTTCTTCATATATTCTAGAAATCTTTGTTTGGCTTCTATCCAATATGCATTTTTCTTTGAGGCTTTGGTGGTATATAATTCAAGTCATCTTTTTCTGAGTAAAAACTCTTTAACTTCCCTTAAAGTCTTTAGGTTCCTTGTACATAGAAACTTTTTTTGTGGTTAGGTTCTTTTTTGTTGTTTTCTCACTTTTCTAGACTACATCTTTACTTTTTATATTATGTTTGCTTGGGCTTTGCTCACCTCTAGCAGAAATGACTAGCCAGAGATTCTGCCTAGATCCAAGAACCTATAGACACCCAGGCCTCCCAAATTAGTAGGTAGAGTACTGGTCACTATGCCTCACTATACATTGGGAAAGCTTCTGCTCTCTCATGACAGAAGATCACACCCACTCCTTTCTATCTGCCATATGGTGTCTGGTCCTATTCCCAGTGCTATCATAAGGATCCTCTGTAATATTTTTCTGATGAGATTCTTAGAACTCCTAAAATACTTAGATATTGGGAGCACTTGGGGACATCACTGCTGCTTCTTCTAGTGAATCCAAGTCCCACCTCTAGTTCCTGTGTACAAACCTTTCTTTGGGTCCTCTGAAGTTTTCTGAGGCAGGAAATGAGATACTGTGGCTGTTTTTATATTACTCAGACTTTGATTTAAGGTGATGTGTAAAAATTGGATGGAAGGGATATGGAGCAAAGTTGAGGGAGTAGAAAGATGGACCTGCTTTATTTCTACTACCATAGCCCATAAAATACCTGTAAAAATGACTCTAAACAAATTCTAAAGGAGCAGAAGCCATAAAACAACAAAGTGAATGATATTTCCAGCCCAAGACAGCCTGGAAGGCCAAGCGGAAAGGCCTTTCTCACTGAGCTCAGTTCAACCTTAGCCATGGTATAGCAGGGATAGGACTGGAGCAGGGTTCAGGGCTAGGAATCATGAGTAACAGCAATGATTCCAAGATTTTTCAATCCATGAATAGCAAAGACAGTTTTAAAGGTAAAAAACTTGTTTACCTGGGTGAGAGGGGAGCCTGGTTGGTCCTCAGACCCAACTCCAGAGCAGCAGACACTGTGGCACGGTATCCATTTTTGGAGCCCTAAGACCAAAAACCCTAGGGGAATTGAACAGCTGATCTGAGTCACAGATCTGAGTGGCAGCCCTGGGGTAAGGAGGTGTACTGGCTTGATGGAGCTGGTAGAGGTTCTGGGGAGGAAACCCTACTCACAGATCAGGAGCAGAAAATCTTGTGGTTGCTTCTATATCAGAGAGCAGACCAGAAGACCCTTGATTGTGCCACCTTAGAGAAACTGAGAACTTGTCCCTAGAGTGTACCCTCCACCTGACTAAGTACTCAAAACTCAAGCAACTGGCAGGGAAATTGCTCAAAAAAGGGAAAAAATAAGACTATAGAAGGTTACTTTCTTGGTGAATAGGTATTTTCTTCCATCCTTTCAGATGAATAAGAACAAAGTAAACCATCAGAGGAAGATATCAAAGTCAAGAGTCCTGCATCCCAAACCTCCAAAAAATATGCAATGATCTCAGGCCATGGAAGAGCTCAAAAGGGATTTTGAAAATCAAATAAAAGAGGTGGAGGAAAAATTGGGAAGAGAAATAAGAGTGATACAAGAAAATCATGAAAGATGAGTCAACAGCTTGCTAAAGGAAACCCCAAAATATACTGAATAAAATAACACCTTTAAGAAAAGATGAACTCAAATGGTAAAAGAGGTCCAAAAAGGCAACAAGGAGAATAATGCTTTCAAAAGCAGAATTGGCCAAATGGAAAAGGAGATTCAAAAGCTCACTGAAGAAAATAGTTCTCTCAAAATTAGAATGGAACAGATGGAGGCCAATGACTTTGTGAGAAACCAAGAAATCACAAAACAGAACCAAAAGAATGAAAAAATAGAAGACAATGCAAAATATCTCGTTGGAAAAACAACTGACTGGGAAAATAGATCCAGGAGAGACAATTTAAAAATTATGGTACTACCTAAAAGCCATGATTAAAAAGAAGAGCTAGACATCATCTTTCATGAAATTATCCAGGAATAATGCAGTGATATTCTAGAACTGGAAGGTAAAATAAATATTGAAAGAACCAACAAAACACCTCCTAAAATACATTTGAAAAGCAAAATTCCTAGAAATATTGTAGCCAAAATCCAGAGTTCCTAGGTCAAGGAGAAAATACAGGAAGCAGCCAGAAAGAAACAATTTGAATATTGTGGAAATACAATAAGGATAACACAAGATCTAGCAGCTTCTACATTAAGGAATTGAAGGGCTTGAAATATGATATTCCAGAAGTCAGAGAAACTAGGATTAAAACCAAGAATCACTGACTCAGCAAAACTAAGTATAATACTTCAGAGGGGAAATGGTAATTCAATGAAATAGAGTACTTTCAAGCAATCTTGATGAAAATAACCAGAACTGAATAGAAAATTTCACTTTAAAACACAAGAATCAAAAGGAACATGGAAAGGTAAACAGGGAAGAGAAATCATAAAGGACTTCCTAAAGTTGAACTGTTTAGATTCCTACATGGGAAACAGGGTGAGTTGAATAGGAAAGGATGACATCTAAAAAATAAAATTAAGGGGTGAGGGAGGAATATATTGGGAGGAGAAAGGGAGAAATGGAATGGGGCAAATTATCCCTCATAAAAGAGGCATGAGAAAGTTTTTCAATGGAGGTGAAAAAGGCTTAGGTAAGAGGGAAAAAATGAAGCTTACTCTCATCACTTTTGGCTCAAAGAGGGAATTACATGAGCACTCAATTTGGTATTAAAATCTATCTTACACTACAAGAAAGAGGAGAAGGTGTTAAGTGAGGTGTGGGGGGATGATAAAAGAGAATGTAAATGGGAAGAAGGAGCAATTAGAAGCAAATACATTTGGGGAGGGATAAAGTCAAAAGAGAGAATAAAATAAATGGGGGACAGGATAGGATGGAGGGAAATACAGTTAGTCTTTTGCAACATGACTATTATGGAAGTCTTTTGCATAACTACACATGTATAGCCTATGCTGAATTGCTTGCCTTCTCAATGGGAATGGGTGGAGGAGGAAGGGAGAGAAGTTAGAACTCAAAGTTTTAGGAGAAATTGTTGAGAATTTTTTTTTGCATAGAGCTGGGAAATAATAAATAAAGGTAGTGTGGCATAGAAATCTATTTTGCCCTACAAGAAAAGAGACAGGATGGGGATAAGGAAAGGGAAGGGTGTGATAGAAGGGAGGGTAGATTGGGAGAAGGGGTAATCACAACATATGGTGTCTTGAGTTGGGGGCAGGGGAGAGGTGGGGAGAAAATTTGGAACTCAAAACCTTATGGAAGTGCATGTTTAAAAATAAATAAATAAATTTTTAAAAATTAAAGTATTGGTTGGGGAGAGGTCAGTAGAAATGCTTAGCTTCCTTCACTGTCTCAGATTCTCTGTTTGTTGAGTGATTTATAGATCTGCAATAATCAATAATGAAATATCTACATAGCTACAAAACATTAATATATATGTATATACATAATTTGTCTTATAGAGCACTATTAAATTTTCACTTGAATTTTAATTCAAGCATAATTATGCTGTATGAAAGAACTGTCCTGATCAAAGTCAAGACACATTAGTTCAAAGCTTTGTTGTATGATAAATGAACTGTTATAATCTGGCCAAAAAGCTTAAACTATCAGGCATCAGATTTTACCAAACCTTAACTCTGGACTACCTTCATCATGGAAAGGTTTTGAGTAAATGATTAATTTTATATTGAGCATATAGTTTTGAAAGAGAAGAAGGAAATCCATGTGGATATGGTCAACAATGAAAGATCCAATTCTATTCCACACCCATTTATTAAATGGTTTCTATGTACATGCACTGTGCTACTTCTAAAGATACAAGTAAAGAACAAAATAGTCTCCCATGGGATTATAGAGTATATTAAGATAAAAAAGCATGTAATATATAACCGCAATATTAATTATTAACACAATTATGATCCCTAGATATTTAAGGTTTATAAAGCGTTATGCAAATCTAATCTTATCTTATACTCACCACAATTCTAAGAGGTATATGTTATTATTATTAGTTCCTGTTTTGCAGATGAGGAAACTAAGGAAACTAAGCAAAAATGATTCTGAGTTTTGTTTTAAACTCGTGTTCTTGACTCCAGATTCAAAGTTCTATCCACTATGCCGTCCATCTGTTATACAAAGTAACTTCAAGAAAAATAAACAATTGGAGGAATCAGAAAAATATTTCATGTCAAAAGTGATACTTGAACTATACCTTAAGGAATATCAGAATTACATGAAATAGACGGGAAAAGAGCACATTCCAGAAAATTGGAGAATGCTTAAAAAATACATAAGAGACGGGAGAAGGAATAGAATAATATCTATGATAGTAACTTAGCTTTACTAGAAGAGAAGATATCCAAAGGGGAATAATTTGAAACATTTTCAAAAGGTGTATTTTTGCCAGATTGTAGAGGGCTTTGAATTTTTTAAAAGAATTTTGTATTTATTCTGTAGAAGTAATGGAATGGGAAGATGAGAACTCTATTTTGGGAAAAATCAAATTGGCTGTGTGGAGGGTGTTAGGAAAAAGAAACTGGGAGAAGAGAAACTAATTAGATTATTTCAAGAGTCAAAGTCAGAGATAATGAGAATCTGAGCTAGATCAATGATTATGGGAGTGAGCCAATTCTACCTCCACAACATATAGAATGCTGTGGAGGTAGAATCGGTAAGATTTTATACTTGATTATGTATTGAGGATTAGGTAGAGAGAAGTATTAGGATGATTTCAGCAATGCAACATGGAAACAGTAGAAGGATGAGAAAACCACTGAGAAAACAGGGAAGTCTGAGGAAAAGATAAGTTGGGGGAGGATGGTGTATAAAAGATTCTCTTTTGGACATGTTGAGTTTGATAGGTCTTTTGGACTCCCAGGTGGAGATGCCCAGAATAAGGTAAATTTATCAATTTGGCAGTGATCTGCTTAGAAATAATAGTGGTTTTCAAGAGAATTTATATGATAACACATACATCTACACATACACACATGATCCCTCATTCTAGAGAGATATTATTCCATGACTCATCCTGCTTATTAGAGAAGGAAGAAGAAAGGCCACACAGTTCCTTTGCAGACTGCTACTTGGAGAGCAGTGGATTACTCAGACAATGTAGACTTGATGACAAAGGGTTTGCTTTCCCCAAAAGTTCCAAAACATGTTTATTTTTCTGGGTAATCAAAACTGTAGGAGGATTCTATGAGTCTTGGAGAAAGTCTGTATGTGAGGGAGAGGAACTTCTGGGAAGAAGGAAAGGAATAACAGAGAGTTGCCTTGTCAGTATCTCTCAGTTCAGTTCCTTTCTGGTGCTGAAGTTATGAACTATTTCAGTGCTTTATGATTTTCTATTTATTCAAGGCTACCAGTCAGTTCTTTTCTGTGATGAAATAAAGGTCATCATATTCATCATAATAATTTTAAATTTGCAGTGTTTGAACAAGATTTGGGCAAACTACAACCCAAGTACATTGATAGCACCACAAAAATTATAAGCTAGACCTAGGTGATAATCCTCTTTGTTCAAAATATACGGGATGATGTTAGGTCTACAATTGATATCAGAATGTAAGCTACCTAACCCAAGAGTTCATACTCAAAGTCATTTCTCACAGATTTTTAGCAATTACTTCAAATGTGAATCTGAGATGTAATACAGAGTAAATTCCAGTTTTGCAAACATTGTAAAGCTCAATGAACACAACTATGGAAAACTTGTCAAATGTATTTGAGCAAGCTCTTTCATAAGAGATTATTGAAATATTTTTCCAAAGAAGCCATGACTTTCAATAACATGTCTTGTTAGCTTAGTTTTGCTTGAAGGACACCTAGATTCAAATTCCTCTTCTGATGTCTACTAGTTATGTGACTATGGGCAAGTAACTATTTGACCTTGTTTCCTCATCTGTAAAATAAAGGTAAGAACATTTCAAGTGCATGATTCACAAGGTTATTGTGAAACTTAAATGAAGAAATCTGTGGAAAGTAGTTCCCAAACTTTAAATTTACTATGTTAATGTCAATCATCTTTATCATCATTTTTTTTCTTTGGAAATAATCAGTAGAAAAGGAATTTGATTTGAAGAGAGAGGACCTGGGTCTGAATTTTGACTTCACCACTTATTACCTTTGTAACATGGGGCAGCCAGGTGGTGCAGTGGATAGAGCACCAGTGCAGCAGGCAGGAGGACCTGAGTTCAAATCTCACCTCAGACACTTGACACTTGCTAGCTGTATGACCTTGGACAAGTCACTTAACTCCAATTGCCTCATCTTAGGTCATCTCCAGTCATCCTAATGAATATCTGGTCACTGTATTCATATGTCTCTTGAGGAGAAATGAAACTGGTGACCTGAGCAGCCCTCCCTCCCTCAAAACAAAGTCAAATACAAGTCATGTCATTATTTCTCTGATGGCAGGGTCTTCTTAAGCAAAGAAGGATGAACACACACACCTGTGTAACATTGACTAAATCACCATAACTCTTTGATACTTAGATTCCTCATCTGTAAAATGAAGGGCTTAGAATAGATGACCTTTAAAGTCCCCACCAAGTCTAAATCCATTATCCTATGGAGACAGCTGTGGGCATTGTTGAGGATATTCTATTCCAAATATCAGAGTCCTTGAACAAATGTAAATTCCCAATTACTAGACATATACGTTTATGTATTTTCAGATAAGACAATTTTTAAATGCTCAAATTGTGTGAAGAACTAAGAGATTTCATGGCTGCATCTGAAATTATTAAATTCAAAATACCACAAATTTAAATCATTATTCTATTCAATTTCTACTCTCAACTCTCTTCATATTAAGCAGCTGGTTTTGTTTCATGCTACTTTAACCTTTAACAGATTATAGGTTTTTTGTTTCCTCTATAAGATTAGTCATAGCTGCCTTTCAGAAGAGAAATTACTATATTTCTTCCTTTTGACCCAGGTAAGGACAATACATCTCTCTTTTTACGTCCATAGCAATCTCTCTGTTCGAAATAAGTGGACTTTTACCAACATCACCCTCCTTACTTCTCAGTTCCATATTGAAATACGTAAAGTTTCTCAGAACATTGTTAAAAGACACAGACTTACTTATTTTCCTCAAACTCCTCAGGAGAACTGAACTGAAGAAAAGTAGGATGGTGAACTAAAGACAGTACTGATTAGAAGTCAAACCAAGCTCAAAGCCTAATTCCCCTAAACTTTATCTCCTCTCATTCTTTTCTAAACCCTCTGCAGTCAGATTTCCATTTTTATCTTTTGATTGAAACGTTTCTCTAAAGTTAATAGTGATCTCTCAGTTCTGAAGGACTTTTCTGAATTATCTTTCTTCTTGAACTGCAACCACTGTTGATCACCCTCTCCTCCTGGAAACTCCCTTCTTTTTGAGTTTTCATGACTCTATGTCCTCCCAAGTTCATTCTCCTCCTAAATAAGTAACTACACCTTTTCAATCTTTTTGCTGGATCTCCATTCAGGTCACACTCCTTCATCATGGGTCTTCCCCAGGACTGCATTTAGAGCCTTTTTCTTTTCTCTCTCTTCATTAATCATATTAGATTATTGATAGAATTACTTATCATAGGTACAAATATCTTCTCTAGTCAGGTGATTTCTTGAACTATACATTATTACATGACATTTCTCATATCCTACATATATTACCAGTATTAAATCACTGACAGTTTATAGACATCTAAGATCATCAAGCTCATCATTTTCATATCACAGTATTCCATCACAATGATGTAGCATGACTTGTTCAGTCACTACACAATTAACTGATATCTGGGTAATTTCTAGTTCTTTGCTACACTTAAGAGAGATGCTATAAATCTTTTAGAATATATAGGTTCTTTTCTTGTTTTTCCCTAATCATTTTTGGAAATAGACTTAATAGTGGCATTACTGGGTCAAAGGGTATAGGCAATTGAATAATTCTTTAGACTCAACTCCAGATCACTTTCCAAAATGGTTGGGTCACTTTACAATTCCACCAACAATGAATTAGTCTCCCGATTTTTCCACATTTCCTCCAACATTTGCCACTTTCCCCTTCAATCATTTTAATCAACCTGATAGGTGTGAAATAATATCTCAAGGTTGATTTAATTTGCATTTCTCAACTCAGTGATGATTTAGAACATCTCTCATATGACTATAAATTGTTTTGATATCTTAATCAAAAAATTCTTGTTCATATCCGTCGACCATTCATCAATAAATGAATGACTCATATTCTTACAGATTTTACAAAGATCTTTATGTATTCAAGATATTAGACCTTTATCTGAGAAACTTCTATAAAATTTTTTCCCTAACTTTCTGTTTCCTTCTGATCTTGGTTGCATTTGTTTTATCCATATAAAAACATTTTTAATTTAAGTGAAAAAGCTTTTCTTTCTTCCTTTCTAGTTTTCTTGCATTATACTGTCCCCCAAGAATTCTATGTAGAGCAAGCTAGTCTAGCTGATTTACTGTTCCTCCCATACCACACTCCTGACTGTGGCTTTTCACTGGCAAAGTCTATGCCTGGACTAATCTTCATTCATCTGCCTCCTGGCTTTCTGGGAGTCTTTCAAGACTCATCTCTAATACTGCATTGTGTAAGATTCTTTTCTTCCCCCCACCCCATCCAGCACCTCCTCATGCTATTGCTAGTAGGTACCTTCCGTAATGATTGTCCATGAGCACCATATATATCTTGCATGTAGTCATTTGTGTTTTGTCTTTCTCAGTAATATGTGATTTTCTTGAAGGCAGCCACTGTGTTTTGCTTTCTTTGAGTTGTCCAGTGTCTAAGGAGACAGTGTTTTAAAATGCTCATTGACTTATTAGCTGAACATGAACAACTCATTTGAGTTTTTATTGACATCATCTTTAAAAAATGAAGTGGAAAAATCTATGACTTGTAAAGTATTTCCATCTGTGTGTGTGTGTGTGTGTGTGTGTGTATGTCTCTCTCTCTCTCTCTCTCTCTTTCTCTCTCTTTCTCTCTCTCTCTCTCTCTCTCTCTCTCTCATTCTCTGTTTCTCTTTCTCAAAGAATGAGAGAGAAAGACAGAGAAAGTGAGATAGAGACAGAGAATGATATAGACTAATGTTAGGGTTTATTTGGACAATAAATATTTAAATGGGAGAGAGAGCGACCTTAATTAGATAAGACCAGATACATTTCCATTACTAGGAACCAAATAATCTTTTCTTTTAGAGGTAACTTACCTTAGGTAGATGAACACCTCACTTCTTCTGAAGGAGTTATTACTTACCTATAAAGTGAGGAAGTTGAGACCAAAGGCTTCTTAAGGTCCCTTTTGGTTCTTAAAATCCTCTTCCTCAGGCTGTGGATGCATTGGCAACATTTTTCAGCATCCCTGAGTATCCATATCTCCTATGACACTCCCTCATTGAGTTCAGAGGGTATCTAGGGTCAGCACATATTCAGTGCATAGCCACTAATAAGGAAAGATGGTAGAAGTAATATGGTCATGTGACCTGAAGCAATAAGAGTTAATGGCCCGGGCATGATCAGTGTTAAATCCCTAAATACCAGGGAAAGCAGCAGGATTCAGGGAGGGTGCAAAGAATGGAGCATAAGTTCTCTTGTCAGAAAAAAATAATCCTTTTATAGTTTGGTCAATTTAAAACTCGTCTGCAATGTGGCTTTTTATGTAGAAATCATAAAGCATGATCAGATGCTCACTGGCATCTTCAGAAGTCTTTTAAAACTGTTTTAGGTTCTCTAGCTACAATGTAGATAAATCAGTACATACCGCCTGGGTCAGAGCCTGTTTTTTGAACCATAAAAATGAGATTTTAACTAAAAGTACTAAACATCACAGACCATTATTCTGTATTCACAGAACAATTCAATAGATACATAACTATCTTGTCTACATTTTAAGTATCGCCAGTGAGATGATATTTTATTCCCATTTTTCCTAAAATAAAGTCATAGTTAATTTACTGTGCTCTAAAGAACCCTTACAAATATGGACAAAAAATTATCAGACCATGAATTATTATTTTCAGTCTACTATGTTATCAAGAGTCATGAAGGTGAAAAAATAGATATCAGCATTCTTTGCTACTCTTCTAATATAAATCATTGTTTGCACTAAAAAATCAGTCTAATGTACATTTTCAAAGCTGCTTAAAAGATATTTTAGTAAAAAATGCTTTGATAGGGAAAGAAAACTAGAGTTTAGTCCCCTCTGTGTCTCCAAACAACCATAGCAAAACATCACAACACATCTGGGATATCACTTGCTTCATATCCATTCTCTTTTTCTTCAATTTTCTTTTAACAATTTTCGTTCATTCCTTTTGCTATGATATTATCTACCTTTCCCAACCTTCCCTCTGCCTCTCTAAGAGTCTAACTTAATAATAAAAATAAAATCATAGGGAAAATATTCAGCAAAATTAATTAACTCATCTATAAATTCCAACATTAACAAAAATGTTCATGATCCACAGTTGTTCACCTCTTCAAGGAAATGAGGGATTTATATGTGCATATCCTTTTTGAGTAGACAAACTTGGTCATTAAGATTTTAAGATATTCAGTTTTGATTGTTTTACTGATGCAGCTAGGTAGTTCTGTGAATTAAGTACCAGGCCTTGAGTCAGGAAGATATGAGTTCAGTTCCAACCTCAGACATTTACTACTTGTGTGACCTTGAGCAAGTCATTTGACCTGTTTACCACAGCTGCTTCAACCATAACACGAGGATAGTAACAGCAACCTAGTAGTGGTTGTTTGATGAATAAATGAGATATTTGTAAATTGCTTATCATAGTGCCTGGCACAAGGTGGATGCTATGCAAATGCTTGTCATTTATTGTTGTTGTTGGCATTTCTTCCATACACACACACATACAAGCACACAACAATATATAAATAAATTTCCTACCTCCTTCAGTTCATGGATCTTCCCATGTTTCATCACAAAAAATATTTATTATGAAGCAGTTATATTATATTTATACAATGTTATATTCATATAAAACAATTTTCTTAGTCATTCCTTAGTCAACTATTTTATTGGTTTGTTTTGAATAAGAATTTTTTTTGTTGTTACAACTACTGAATTTCTAAGTACTAAGGATAAAAATATAGACATGAAAAGGCCCTGACCTCTGAAAAAAAGTTGCATTAGGGGACAAGGAAAGAGGAAAAAACATATATGTATATGTATATATATATATATATATATATATATATATATATATATATGTGTGTGTGTGTGTGTGTGTGTGTGTGTGTGTGTGTGTATAAAGTATTCAGGTCTTAATAAAAATACAAGATACATATCATATAGACAAGATATATACAAAATAAATGTAAAAGGGGTTTTTTTTGTCTGTTTATTTCTTTGGGGATGGGTAGAGACCCTAACAATTCAGAAAAGAGGAAAGACTTCAAATATGCTGTGGAATCTTAGCTAAGACTTCACTTAAGCTTGAAATCATTAGAGTAGGAAATGAGGACAAGAACATTCTAATCAAATGGGCAAAAGATGGAGCATCACATTTCAGATGCAGCATGATGGCCTAAGATGATTCTTAGGAACTAGCCAGAATATAATTCATTTAATTCTTGGAAAGGGAAATACAACTCAGATTATTACTAATCTGTACAAATTGAGGAGTTTTCCTTGAATTATTAATTAAGATGACTGATTTGTATATGGTCAAGTCAAGCTTCAAGCAGGTGAAATCCACATATGAATATCCTCAGGCAAACCTATTCTAGGATTTTGGAACTAGGGGTGAAATGTTCATTTTAATGTTTCTTGTGGACTGAAGCTATTAGGAAAGGTACCTTTGAGAAAATACAGTATTGACCTGAACATATACTCCTAAATGCTCTTCAAAAATCTGTGTGCTTTTATTGGTTGAGAAGTAAATACCTCCGCAGGCAAGTCAATCCACAAAATGCACAAAGAAGGCTGAAGACTTGAAAGAACAGATCTTAGCTGCAGAACATTAGGCTAAAGAGTCTGGGTGATTAATCAATTTTTTTCTCTTGACACCTGGAAAATAATTAGTCATCTGTGATGTTGTAGAAAATGCATAAACACCAGATGTTTCTGTCCTTCCATATACAGTAACACTCATCTTTGTATTTAAAATGCAATATCTAAAAAAAATTTAAATAAAAGAATTGAACTAATTGAGCTTATTTTTTTAGAAAAGTCACTTTTTCCTACAATCATCATAGCGTTCCTCAAAATTACTATGCACAGATGTGATCACTGTTTTGCGCCATTAAGTCCTGAAAAGACTATTAAAAATTGATATCTACTTATCTTTTCCTATTATGCCCCTCATTAAGAAAAATAGACTTTGAGGCCAAGGTGTTTCAATGAGACTACATGAGGAATACTGAGAATAAAAATATGAAAAGGGTAAAGTCTGGGCACCAGGGAATGAAAAACTCCAGAATGATGAAATGATCATAAGAACTTTCAAATTTTGCCCTGTCACAGATGCAGCAAGATATTAAACCCATGGCACTCCTAAAAATAAGTTGTGAAGGTGAAAATTAGTTTTCACTGCCTACCATCCAACATCGAAATTTATTAAACTCCCTGCTCAGAGATTCTGCCCAACTACATCATCATAGTAGCATTCATTAAGCACATTTCTGGGCACAAGGCAGTACTAGGTGCTACGAAAACCAAATTAACACACACAATGTGGAACATGCAGATGCAGGATAGTTATGTTTTGCTGAGATCAAATGTATAGTTGAATATTAAGCTAAACTTTTATGCCACTGAAGCATTAATTGATTTTTATAAGTGATGTAAAAATAGAAAGCCTTTAAATCAGTATAAATAATTGAACATATTGTTTCTGAGAACTGAATTATCTAATTCTAAGCTGAAATATGTATTATAGTTAAAAATTTTTGAATACATTTTGTGTTTTGAATTAATAAGGAATGCTATTACCTAATAATATTTGTGAATGCCATCTTTTGTTTTCCTGTATTAGAATATAAATACTACATGACTTTTGTTCCCATTTAGCTTCCTTAGGTCTGAATGTTCTTATCTGTAAAGAGATAGCCTTTAATTAGATGTCCTTTGAAGTCCCTTTAACATGAAACCTATAGTGGTATGACTCCTGCAGATCCCACACTGGAGATCTAACCATTATGATGGTATTGTTTCTCTCCATCTTGTTATATTTTGTTATTACCAAAGTACCAATTTAAAGCCCTTCCAGCTCTGAAACTAAGATCTAAATCTATGATTCCATTCACTAAGTTACATTTAAACTAATTTTGGCCATGACACTTATTATCTTTGGATAATAGAATAGAAACTCATTGAAGACAAGGGTCACCTCATTTTTTACTTTGCATTCCAGAAAAGACACAGTGCTTAGCATTTAGCAGGTACTTGATAAACGACTAAGTCACTTGAACTACACATTTTCTAGGAACCAATTCAACTCTAATCTACCACAATTCTTTGAAATTTGTAGGAACCAATACCTACTTTTTTATTACAAGTAGATGAGGTCAAGGATAAGTATTACAGGGTTTTTAAATTTCACATAATCTCATATAAACAGACCTATATTTTCAAAATCCCATCCTTTGGGCAAGAATGAAGTTTACATGGAGACTGAAGTGAAAAGAAATCATCAAATATAATGTTTTAGATTTTTAAGAGAATTTAGAAGCAATGTAGTTCAATCCATGGTTGAAAAGATTCTCTTCTTCAATATCATGATTGCTTAGCACAGTGCCTGACACACAATAAGTACTATATAAATACTAATTGTCATCATCATCATCTTCATCATCATTTTGCTTCCTTATCATTTCTGGAAACAAAATAAACTTCCTTTTTATAAAGGTCCAGCTCTGTCCTCTGTGACAGTAGTGTCAAATTCAAATAGAAACTGGTACCACTAAGCCCTATATAAAGACCTCTTTGTGCTATTTACTTAGAAAACCACATATTGACGCAGAACAAAGATGGCAGAATAGAAAAACTGACCTACTCTAACATGCTTCCCAAAGCCCATAAGATATCTCCAAAAATGACACTAAACAAATTCTAGAGCAGCAGAAGTAACAAAACAACAGAGTGAAAGAGATGTCCAGCCCAAAAAAGCCTTGAATGCTGACAGAAAGGGTCTATTGCAACTGGCTCAGAGCAGAATGAAGCCCAGTCTTGGCCACACAGCTCTGGAAGGCATAGGACTGGACCAGACTTCAGGGTGTGGAATCCTTGGCAGCAGCTATGGTTCACAGATTCCTCAACCCACAAATATCAAAGACACCTTCAAAAATCAGTGAGAAAGCTTTTCCATCTGGATGGGAAGGGATCATGGTCTCCCCCCAGCCCCAGACATCACCAGTTGCTGAGGCAGGAGCTTCCATTTTAAGAGCAATCAGTCTAAAGCCCCTGGGTGAACCAAGTAGTTGATCTGGATATCAGCCCTGAGTGGTGTTCCTGGGGTGAGAAGGAGCACTAGCATAGTAGAGCTGGAGGAAGTTGTGGAGAGGGAACCCTATTCACAGATCCTGGGCAGGAATTTTGTGGTTGCTCTCAGATCAGAGTGAATGTCAGGCCTCTGCTTTGATATGCCTCCTTTGAGGAACTAAGAACTTACAGGTCCCCAGAGGATAACCTCGATTTGACAAGAACTCAAAAGTCAAGTGGCCGGTGAGAAAATGCCCAAAAAAGGGAAAAAAATAAGACTATAGAAGATTATTTTCTTGGTGAAAATATTTTTCTCCATCCATTTGAATGAGGAAGAACAAAGGATAAAAACAGAAGAAGACATCAAAGTCAATACTTATGCATTCTAAATCTCCAAAATAAATATACAATGGTCTCGGGTCATGGAAGACTTCAAAAAAGATTTTGAAAATCAAGTAAGAGAGGTGGAGGAAAAATTGGGAGGAGAAATGAGAGTGATGCAAGAAAATCATTAAAAAAGAGTCAACAGCTTGCTAAAGGAGACTCAGACAAATGCTGAAGAAAATAACACCTTTAAAAATAAACAAACCCAAATGGCCAAAAAGGTCCAAAAAAGCCAATGAGGAGAAGAATGTTTTAAAAAGCAGATTAGTCAAATGGAAAAGGAGGTTCAAAAGCTCACTGAAGAAAATAGTTCTTTACAAATTAGAGTGGGGCAGATGGAATCTAATGACTTCATGAGAAACCAAGAAATTACAAACCAAAATCAAAAGAATGAAAAAATAGAAGACACTGTGAAATATCTCATTGGAAAAACAACTGACCTGGAAAAATAGATCCAGGAGAGACAATTCAAAAACTATGGGGCTACCTCAAACCCATGATGAAAAAGAGAGTCTAGAAATTATCTTTCATGAAATTATCAAGGAAAACTGTGCTTGTATTCTAGAACCAGAGGGTAAAACAAATACTGAAAGAATCCACAGATCACCTCCTGAAAGGGATCTGAAAAGAGAAACTCCTAGGAATATTGTAGACAAATTCCTGAGTTCTCAGGTCAAGGAGAAAATATTGGAAGCAGTCAGAAAGAAACATTTCAAGTATTGTGGAAATACAAACAGTATAACACAAGATTTGGCAGCTTGTACATTAAGGGATCACAGGACATGGAATATGACATTCCAGAAGTCAAAGAAACTAGAATTAAAACCAAAAATCACCTACCCACAAAAACTGAGTATAATACTCCAGGAGAAAAAATGGTCATTCATCAAAATAGAGGACTTTTAAGTATTTCTGATGAAAAGACCAGAAGGGAATAGAAAATTTGACTTTCAAAGACAAGAATCAAGAGAAACATGAAAAGATAAACAGAAAGAGAAACCATAAGGGACTTAGTAAAGTTGAGCTGTTTGCATTGCTACATGGAAAGATTATATTTGTAATTCTTGAGATTTTCTCAGTATTTGGGTAATTGGAGGGATTATACATATATATATATATATATATATATATGTGTGTGTGTGTGTGTGTGTGTGTGTGTGTGTGTGTGTGTATGCATATATATGTATATACATATAGACAGAGGACACAGGGTGAGTTGAATAAGAAGGAATGATATCTAAAAAAAATAAAATTATAGGGAGAGAGAAGACTATATTGGGAGGACAAGGGGAGAAATAGAATGGGGCAAATTATCTCTTATAAAAGAGGCAAGAGAAAGGTTTTCCAGGGGAGGGGAAATGGGTGGAGGTGAGAGGAAAAAAGTGAAGCTTACTCACATCACATTTGACTGAAAGAGGGAATGCCATGCACACTTAATTTAGTATGAAAATCTATCTTACACTATAGGAAACTAGGGGAGAAGGGGAGAAGTAGAGTGCCAGGGAGAGTATAGAAGTGACGGCAAATGGAAGGAGGGAGTAATTAGAAGTAAACACTTTTGGGGAGGGACAAGGTCAAAAGGTAGTGATAGAAGGAAGGGCAGATTGGGGAAAGGGTCATCAGAATGCAAGGTGCCTTGGGGTGATAGGGGGAGATGGGGAGAAAATTTGGAAATCAAAATGTTGTAGAAATAAATGTTGAAAACTAAAAATAAATAAATAAATTTTTAAAATGTAAAAAATTAAAAGACCAGAAATCCTTAAAAGCAAAAATCAAAACAAAAGACATATTAACACAAATCTGCTTTACTATACCTTTATTTACTTTATTAAATATCTTGCAATTACATTTCAATCTGCTTCTCAGGCATTGTAGGCCCTATGTGGCCTTGGGCTATGTGTTTGACATCTTTGCTCTATTAAAGAGGCTTTAACAATTTTATCATTCTGTTCCCATAGAATAGCTTGGGGCTAGTTTCCAAACAAATTCTGAGGAAATCCTACCTCTCTTAATCAAGTAGGCTAGTTCTGACCTGGCAGGAAAGCTAGTATTCAGGTTTTCAGGGCCTTTGGTTCTAACTGCTACTTTCTCCCAACCTGTCAATTTAGCAGTACTGCTTTCCTTCATAAAAGCTAAAAATATTTAACAGCAACGACAAACATTTATTTGTCTGTGAAGTGTGCCAACAAGTGATGTGAAAACAAGCATCTTCCATTAAATTTGAGACTCATTTTACCTTTATGATCTCCCATGAATAATGCTGCAGAGTCCTATAAGAAAGTAGGCTCTGAAGAATCATTTTCCAGGGGAATAGAAATGATGAGTAAAGTATGACCCAAGTCATGACCCTAACAAATATAATCTGGATGTCTTGCCAGCTAAATACAAAGTCTCCCAGAAGAATGAAATCACTCTATGTCAGTATTATCAGGCACAGGCAAAAAGTTCCATGTCACCAACATTTCCTTGAGCCTACAGATATGCCAGAACTAAATCCATTGAAAAATAAGATTCTTTACAATAGAAGCATATTGTTTCATATTGTGGTAGGTGGAATGATTGTTAGAGCACTGAATGACCTCCTGGAAACCTCAGCCTTCACTTCTTACTAGTTATGTGACCCTGGAGAATCATTTAACCTGTCTCAACTTCATTTTCTTCATCTGTGAAGGAGGAATAAAATTAGCGGCTGAATCACAAGACTGTCGCAAGCTTCCATTGGGGCCACCTATGTTAATTGCTTTCCAAACCTTAAAGTTCTGTATTCCTGCTAATTTTTGCTTTATTGTTACTACTATTATATTTCTTTCGATTGTTATTGCTGGGAGAAGCTAGGGAAACGATGGATAGGGCAGCAGATGTGGAGTCAGGAAGACCTGAGTTCAAATCTTAAAGTCATCCAACTCTGCTGGCCCCAGATCCTCATCCGAAAAATGAGCTGGAGGAGGAAATGATAAACCACTCCAGCATCTTTGCCAAGGAAACTGGGTCACAAAGAGTTAGACGTTACTGAAACTCCATCACCAAAACAATAACAAATATTGTTGCTATATGTGATAACTATATTAAAGAGTTGTAAAACAGTGTTACACGAGAGGAGTAAAATCATTGCCAACGTGGGGAGTCAAGGAAAATTTCAGAGAGCAAATATCATGCAATACGGATTTTAAAGAATGGTTAGAAATGCAACAAGAAAAGAGAAGAAGAATGACATTCTATTTTTAAAGCAAAAATAGAAATAAGAAAAGCACAGCACATATTTGAGGGCTAAGTAAATTCAATATAACTTGACTGGAACATAAAGATACTACGGTATAGAGGATAGAGGGTTGACTTCCAAGTCAGGAATGCCTGGCTTCAAGTTACTTTTTGGATACATACTGGCTGCGTGATTCTGGGTAAATCTCTTGACGACATAGTTCAATTTAAACTTTCAGTGTTCTAGGCAATTTTCTATGACTTCAAGTTGCATACAAGGTTCAAACTTGCATTGTTGAAATCAGTTTCCTCACCAAGGAGTTCCTTATGATACCACAGATCCATATAGGCATCCCTACTCTATAGAGTGCATGGAGATAAACATGAGGTAAGACTGGAGGTATACATACTGGTTCTGAGTAGTTTCTGTATGATCATGGGGGTCCCTGAACTCGTTTCAGGGTATTTGTGAGGTCAAAACTATTTTAATAATAACACTAAGGTTGTATTTGTCTAGTAAAATGCTCCTTTTTACAACAGAAACGTTTATGTTTGATGTTCTATTTGTCTTTAGTGAAAACCAAAATACCAAAAAAAAGCATTAAAACAGATTGAATCAAAAACAGATATGAGAATACAATTTTCTCCATTTAAGACAGAAATTATATGTATTTGTGAAAATATGTAAAAAATGCAACTCTTCTTACAAACTTTTTGTAGTAGGAAATATAGGGATTTTTTTTTATAAAATTGCTATTTAGGCTTATATATAATGGGTTTACTGTTGCCATTTTTAAAAATATTTTCTTAATTTTAATTTGGCACACTTCACAAACAAATATCTATCAATACTATTAAATATTTTTAGCTTTTATGAAGGAAAGCAGTACTGATAAATTGACAGGTTGGGAGAAAGTAGCAGTTAGAAACAAAGTCCCTTAATAACTTCTGTTTTAATCTTTAATATTCTAAATACCAATATATATAACCCACAAACAAAAACTTTTTGGGTTTCTAAATAATACTTTTTAAGATTGAAAGGGATCTTGGGACCAAAAAGTTTAAAATTAATGATCTCAGTGCAATACTGGGAAGGTCATCGAATGCCCAGGAAAAGTGATTAAAGAAGTGATATGAAACAATGTATGCTCGAGGAATATACGTCTAGCAGCAGCATGAAGGATGGATGGGAGGAAGGATGGAAGTTAATACAATATTTCTTGCAATTGGTAATGAGGGTCTTTACTTGCTTGATATCAGTGGACATAAAGAAGAGAAGAGGAATGTTCAAGATGTAGGAAATCCAAAATAGATATGACTTGGTCACATATGTAAAAATCAAGGAAGAAAAAATAAAATGCAACCAAAAATTTTTAATACAGGATATGGGAAATTCATTATAATACCCCTCAGAGAAATATAATATTGAACCAAAGAAAATTAGCTTGGTTTAAGACATGTTGTCCTTCAAGTGCCAGTAGAACATTGAGATGGAAACATCCTATAAGACGTCTGTGATTTAGGTCCAGATCTTAGAAATGATGTCAAGGCAGAAGATATAGCCTAGGAATTGTGACATTTGAAGCTATGTAAGTAAATGAGGTCATAGAATCATCAATCCAGAGCTAGAAAAAGACATGTATTCCAATCCCCTAGTTTTACAAATGAGGAAACTGAGATCCAATAAGACCAGATGATATACTTGAGGTAACAGAATGAATAAGATAGAATTTGAACCCAGCTCCTCAGACCCCAGATCCAGTATTCTTTCTGCCTTATTGCCAAAGGAAAGAGTTTAGAATACACCAAGGACAAACCCTTGGAGAGCACCCACTGTAAAGCTTCAGGAAGATTTTGGTAACTGTGAAATAGATAGAGGAAAAATAGCAATATGGGACTTCCTATTTTACTTATTTAGGGAAATCTGATGAGGAAACCTCTAAAAACAGAGATAAGCACTTATCCTGTCATATATACAATACTTGGGTATTAAGAAACAGAGGGATATTTTGACTTTCCCAGTCAGTATGCATTACTTGTGGATTGTGAACCAAATTCATTTTCAGATCAGTTTTCTTTTCATTATTCCATTCTGAATGTGTAAGAACACTAACTCTATCTTTCTTAGTTTTTAAATTATTTTCTTTATTTTCAGTGTTCTACAATCACTTCCATATACTTTAGATATTTTCACCTCCCTCTCCCTTTTTCCCCTCTCCCTGCCCACTCTCTTCCTAGGACAGTATACAATTTTATACAGGCTTTACACATTCATTTTTATTAAATACATTTTCACCTCAGTCATGTTACATAGAATTAAAATGAATGGGAGAAACGGTAAAATAAAACAAAACAAAACATAATACAAAAGGAAATGGTCTACTTCACTCTGTGATCCAGTTCCATAGTTCTTTTCTCTGAATGTGGAAGGCATTTTGCCTCAAGAATCAATTGGGAATTTTCTAAGTTCTTGCATTGCAATAAAGTACTAAGTCTACCAGAAAAATTCCTTGCACACTGTGGTTGTTGTTGTGTACAAAGTTCTCCTGGTTCTGCTCCTTTCATTCAGCATCAGGTCTCTCTGAAGTCTTCCTGTTCATCATTTCTCATAGCACAATAGTATTAACATTATCTTGATGTGGATTGGCTTTGCATTAGCTCTTTTTTCCTGTCCTATCTTGTCATAGATTCTCACTGAGCTTATATCCCACCAAAGTCTCTTTATCATTTTTATATGCCCCCTTAGTATTACTTGCTAAGTAAGTTTGCTTTTTTAATTCAAGTATAAGATTTCTCCTATGCCCCTCTTTAATTTCATTTGATAAGATTCGTCTGAGATAACGATGCTACTTATTCAGTGCCGTTTTTCTCTCCTGATTCTTATGTCCCATGGGCTGCCTTTCTTTCCTAGCTCATGGCCGTGCACAAATGTGACAAATATTTATTACATCTATGGTTTCAGTCAGTCATTACAATTTTTTATCCTAGCTATTTCTGTAGGTTATGAGACTTAGAGCTGGTGAAGACAACTGAGATCATGTTATCCAACCCTTCATTTTACAACATTATGGAAATAAGGAAACTGACCTCCAGAGAACTGACTTACTAAAAGTCACACAGATTGCCACTATTAGATAATAAATTATTTGAGTGATTGCCCTATGCCATGTCTCCCTCTGTTTTGCTAGGACCTTTCATAGAGGCTTACACATAATAAGCACTGATGAAATGTTTATTGAATTTCAATGAAAATGTTTAAAATAACTCCCAACCAGCTAGTTCCTGAGTTATTTCCTGGACATTTTTCCCTACTTTAAAGAACATTTCATTGAAAAACTCAACATGTACTTGTTAAATTTACCAGCTCTGTGTCACTATGCTAGGCACTGTGAATACAAGGACAAAAATGAAATAATACCTGATCTCTGACAGGTATTATTCTGACAAGCAAATTCTACTGACAAGCAACTAGATGGGTAAACATGAAATCATTTGAGGAGGGAGGGAGTGAGGGACAGAGAGAAAGAGAGAGAGAGAGAGAGAGAGAGAGAGAGAGAGAATCAGGGACCCAGAGAGAAAGAACAGCAATGGGGTAGAGCCAAGATGATGGAGTAAAAGCAGGGACTTGCTTGAACTCTCTCCTAGATCCCTCCAAATATTTGTATAAAATGACTCTAAACAAATTCTGGAGCAGAAGAACCCAAAAAATGAGAATGAGACAAGTTTCCAGTCCAAGACAACCTGAAGATCAACAGGAAATATCTGCTGCACCAGTGTGGGAGAAGAGTAAAGTCCAGAAGAAAATGGGCCAACCCAGACTGTGCCCAGCAAACTCAGAGCAGGCCTCAGGGAACTGAATCACTGGAAGTTGTAGTGGATCCCAAACTTCTCAACCTACAAATCCCAAAGACAGCTTAGAAGGTCAGTAGGAAAGGTCTGTTGGACCTGAGTGAGAGAGGAACATGGTCCAGTTCCATCCCTAAGCAGGGGTAGACGCGGCAGAGGGAGCAAAGCCTGCTTTCAGAGCGTTGGTGGGGGTATATAGAGGCTGATCAGAGAAGGATTGCAGAGATCTCTTTCCTAGCACTGAAGCAAGATTCTCTTGCTTTGCCTATGTCTGTGGTCACTCACAGACCAGAGCACAGGTCAGGAGAGGAGTAAACACCTTTCCTTTGATTATACCTCCTTGAAAGAGCTGAGAATTTACAGGCCCCTAGAAGTATATCTGAAAACAGCTACACAAAACCCTTGAAGGTTGGGACAGTACACTCTCCACCCTGCTTTAATAAAGAGTTAAAAAATCAAGGAATTTCCTGGGCAAATGATCAAATAGCAGAAAAAAACTCAGACTATACAATCTTACTTTGGTGACAAGGAAAATCAAAACATAAAACAAGAAGTAAACAATCAAGTCAAAGCTCCTCCCTCCAAAGTCTCTGAGAAAAATATGAATTGGTCTTAGGCCTCAGAAGAGTTTAACAAAGATTTTGAAAATCAAGTAAGAGAAATAGAGCAAAAAATTGGGAAGAGAAATGAGAGTGATACAAGAAAATCACAAAAAACAAGTGAACAGCTTGCTAAAGGAGATCCCCCCAAATGCTGAAGAAACAACACCTTAAAAAATCGATTAATCTAAATGTCAAAAGAAATCCAAAAAGTCAATGAGAAGAATATTTTAAAAAGCAGAATTGGACAAATAGAAAAGGAGATCTGAAGGCTCACTAAAGAAAATAATCCCTTAGAAATTAGAATGGAGTAAATGGAAGCTAATGATTTTATGAGAAACAATAAAACCATATCAGTTATACACACTTCAACAAGTTAACAGATCGATTGAAAAATTGGAGTAAACATTTTGTTGATACAGTCTTGTAGGCCTATAATACAGTGCCTGGAATTAACAAAGGTATTAATAAAATGTTGTTCGGTTGTTTGATGTATAGACAAAACTTCATAGTGTTGTTTTTCAGAACTCATTTAGAACATCATTTTGAAACTGAATATATTTGATATCTTACAAGAACCTTGCTCCTCAAAATTGAAAGGAAACTGTGGAAATTCTAAGATATTTTAATTTTTATATGGAAAAATGCTATAGAAAAAGGCATGACAATGATATTTATAACATTGTACTCTGATAATTATGAATTTTCTGAAGTTTAGCAGTATGCTATATTTTTATAGATTAAAACCTTCTTGTGGACTAGAGTTATGAACAGTAAGGAGCACAAAAATTAATCATGTAGAAATTATGCTAACTAAATAGAATTGTTGGAATGTTTTAATGTTTATGTTGTACCCAATCTGGGCCTATACTTCAAAGTTGTTTTTCGTATTCACAGAATCTCTGGAGGTTAATGATTACTTTCTCCTCTCAGTGTTTCAGGGAAGATTATCAAATGAAATAATATTTGTGAAATGCTTATGACAGTGTGTGGCACATAGTAGGTCTTATTAAATGCTTGTTCCCTCCCCCATCCAGAGATAACCTAAGGTGCTTGTGATTTCTAAAACTGTTGCACAAAAGGTCATATTGATGTGCTTCCATTTCATCGTTAACCAGACTTTAGCCTTAGAAATGGTATTGATTAAACCAAAAAAGTAGGAACAAATGTTCACCAATATTAGGCTCATATTCTCACTGTCCCCCTCAAGGTTCCTGGGGACAGTTATCTAAATCTTTGCAAGTACTGGGGGTGGGGGGAGGGTCATAAGGTAAACTTGTAACTCCTGCTTACTGGGAGTCTTTTTCTCCTTTCATGGGTTTTTATGTTCTTAATTATTGCTTCCTACAATACTCTAAGAGCAAGTTCTTTTGTCCAATTCTGAAGGGCCTTTGTAAAACTGTTTTTTTTCCCTCTTTGGTATGTCTTTTGTTCACCTTCAATGTGCCCTTCAGTTTCCAGTGTGTACTCTACCATTAAGCACTATTATTCCTTGAACCTATCAGCTCCAGTGGATATTGTTAGCTTTGGGAATTCCCACTTTTTGATATTCATAAGTTCATTACCTGGTCAATGATGGGGGAGGTAACTAGAGAAAAAAAATCCCCTTCCTCCCCCAAGAAAGTCTATCTCAGGAGTCGTTCATTAATGAATTTGGCCACCACCTCCAAACTGATTTGCTGTTGAAACTAAAGAATTCTTGGACTATTGTTTAGTCATTTTTTTCTGTTATGTCATGTCTGACTCTGTGACCCTATTTGGAGTTTTCTTGGCAGAGAAACTGTAGTGGTTTGCCATTTCCTTCTCCAGCTCATTTTACAGATGAGGAAACTGAGGCAAACAGGGTTAAGAGGTCACATAGCCTAGTAAGACTCTAAGGCCAGATTTGATCTCAAGAAGAGGAATTTTCCTGGCTTCAGGCCCAGCATTCAATTCAATGTGCTAACAATGTTCTTATATGTCTGTGGGACATGGAACATTACATTATGTAAAGAATTTCAAATTGAGTATCATTAAATGAGGTAAGTGTTGGGTAATAGCAGGAAGAAATATCATAAATGGCTCTTGGGCTAGCTTGCTGTTTTATCCACAGTTCAAAGATGTGTCTGATTCTGATTAAAATTTCATCCCAACTTTGTTTTAGATTGATTGAATCAATCAAAATGCCAGGGTTTTCTATAATTACATTAAATGAGGAGGGGCAGAAACCCCTACCCTTATACCTAAAATCAAGAAAGAAAGAAATTGGTTTTTTTTCCTTTGTGAGTGTGATTCCATTATTACTCTATACCTAACCCATATTTAAAGTTCTATTTTAGCCAAAAGATTTCAGATTTCAGAGAAGCATTTTCTGGAAATATAATCTGAAGCAATTGGGTTGGTAAATGGTACTTTATCTATGCCAGAAAGCATGAGACCATCCTAGCCTTTGCTCTACAGTAAGGAGAAATGCATTATATAAATGCTGAGCTGCAGGATTATCACAGACCATTTTTAAAAATTTAGTGGCAACTAAAATCATCTGTCCTACACTTCTTTTCTCAGAACACAGAGTACATGGTTATATATGTGATAATGAATGGTGCATCATATAAATTAAATCAAATAAATAACATGTGTGACCCAAAATTAGTCAAAAAGAATCCTTCCTTTTTCCATTACCCAGCCATATGCATAAGCCTTTTGGCTACTAAAAAGAAAAATTAAACACAATTGATCCATACAACATACAGCATTTAACTTAGACACTGAAAAACGGGAATAATTAAAGATTACATTTAAAATGCTTGTTTTCTGACAAAGTTTCATATATAGTTACATCTGTTGGTAATTTTTATGACAATAATTCTTTATTTCTTATGTTTTGCTATTGTTACTGTTCAGCTGTTTTTCAGTTGTGTTCTACTCTTTATGACTCCATGTGGGGTTTTCTTGACAAAGGTACTTGAGTGGTTTGCTATTTCATTTTCCAGTTCATTTTGCAGATGAAAAAGCTGACGCAAACAGGATTAATTGACTTGCCAAGGATCACACAGCTGATAAATGTCTGAAGCTAGATTTGAACTCAAAAAGATGAGTTTTTCTGACTTTAGAATCTGATTTCTATCCATTACACCACCTAGCTGCTCTTATTTATATTTTACAGGATGATATGTGTATGTGTATATGTGTGTGTGTGTGTTCTGCATTCTTTACATTTATGTAATACCTGTTCTGTGTGAAAGGCACTGGTGCTAAGCACTTTACATGTGTGTATATATGTCTATATGTCCATATGCACAAATGTACACATATGTGTACATGTGTATACACATATATCCTCCATTTATAAAGCCTAATTCTACCAGGATATTGAAGTAAAACAATTGTTCTGTGGATTACAAATATCTTATTTGATACTTTTATAAAAACTCAATATTACAACTAAATCATTGCATAGTTTATTTTATGTTTTAAACACTTTCAAGTATTCTTTTGGAAAATAATATGGACCATAGATTGAAACTGATAAACTTATTCATTATGAGGTAATTTCTGTAATCCTATATAATTTTGAAATATTTGTTGAGTGGGTATTATCCTACTTTCCTTACAGGAGCTCAATTCAATTCAGTTCAGTTTAATGAATATTTATTTACTACCTTTCACAAGCAAAACTTGTAAAAGCTAAGACTCCAGCATACAGGGGAGGGCCTGCTATCACAAGTTCTTTGATCCACTTTTCTAAAAGGAAAGGCAACTTTTGAGGAGGTCAACAATCACTTTCATCAAACACATGTAACATTCACTTAGTACATCAGAAAAAGTCAACACCCTGAACTTCAGAGAAAATACAGAGGAAACAGACAGAGCTTCCAATTGTCTGACAGTAAGCAATATATACATCATATATCAACAGACAGACCAACCGTCTGACCATACACACATAGTTACCAGAGAGAGGAGTACCAACATTTCTGTCTTCAGAGCCAAGAGTCTGTTTAATGGCTTTGCCAAGTCTCATATGACACACAAACCTTCTTCGAAAAATTAAAACCTCACCTCAGAGTACTTATACATTTTTCAGAATGAGAGGGCACCACGATTCTGGAGAACCAGTGCCTCATTTGAAAATTAACAGAAGATGTGGGCTTCCCCTAATCAAGTTTCCATTAATGGACAGGCTCATTAATGGATGGGGAACACTTTCCCATTAAGAAGTAAAATTTTATTAACAATATGCAAAAATACATTATCAATACAGAGCTCTAAGCTGGGTGGTAAGAAGGATTTAAGTAAACTCAAAGTTGCAGCAAAAAATAGCTTCTAAGATGTTAGGGAAGTATAGCACACAAAAATTTCATTCTAAAATAAAACATGACAAATGCCTGAAAGATACAAAGTTTATATATATATTATACATATATATATGCACACACATACATATTACATATGTGTATATGTATGTATGTGAGTGCATATATATGTATATATATACAAATATATATGTATACATGTGTGCAGATATAGTATGTATATACACACAAACTACATGTTCATGTTTTATATCTACTATATAGGAAGATATGTGTCCAGATGCATTACATATAGTGTATGTGCATATATGTGTGGATTATGAATAAGCACAATACATGTATACATAGGCACACACACATACATACTTCCTTTCCAAATTTTGTGATTTCTGTGGAGCATGGTAATCATTTCAAGTGCCTAGTGGTGCAAACTTCAGGAAATCTATTCCTCCCCTTTTCTCATACCACAAATCCACTCTCTAAGTATTATTGACTTTACCTCTACAACATCTCATATTTCCTCCCTTCTCTCTGCTCAAAGACACTGTCTGAATTCAGGCTTCATTCATCACCCCTTATTCTAACACTTTTCAGTAACATCCTAATGGATTTGCCTGCCTCACGTTTCTCCCATTTTCGGTTCATCTTCTCAAAGCTCTTAAAAGAGTATTTCTAAAGCACAACAGCTTCCTATTATCTACTTGTTAAATATAAACTCTCTGTCCTTTAAAGTGATTTACACTTCACTCCAACATACCTTTTCAGTCATTTTGAATTTGACTCCCCTTCACCACATTCTTTGATTAGGCAAACTGGTCTTTCTGATCCCCCTTACAAAAAATATTCCATCTCTCTACATTTAATAGGTTACTTGAGAGAAGAGTTCAGCAAACAAAGATTTATCAGTCAAATTCATCTCCATGTATTTTTATAAGAACCTTGAATTAAAAATAGTTTTCACATTTTGGTTCTAGGGCTGTAGTTTACTAACTCAAGTTTTAGATGATAAATCTGAGATACAGAAAAATCCTTTATGGTTTCCTGAATATAGTAGAGATATGATCTATTTGATATTTTTATTAGATTAGTCTATTCCCAATAATAAATCTCCAAAACTCACGTGCATTTTCTCTGTGAGAGCTGAGGATGAGCCGTATTGGTTAGTACAAAATGAACTATCCTACTATATCTAGCCAGTTTCACTCTAGACTAGGATTCACACTCCATTCACTTGTCTACCTCCACAATCTTGCTTATCATCAGCCTTACCACCATGTGCTTATCCTTTATCCTTCCCAACTCTTGATCTGGCCAAAAATAATCAAATCAAATGTTCCATTTGCTTATGGGCAGAGTGTGGTAACTAATTGCATCAATTCAACATTCCTATTACTTTCTAGACCAAAATGCATTTCATTGTCCATCATTTTCCTGTGTTCTTTTCCTCTATTAGAATATAAACTCCTTGAAATAATTATGGAGTCTCAATGAAGATCGAAGCATACTATTTGGTCTCTCGCTTTTTTGTTTTGTTTCTTTTTTCTTGTGGTTCATTCCATTCATTATACTACTTCTTTGCAACATGACTGATGTGAAAATTTATGTAATGTGAATGCATATGTAGAGACTATAATCCGATTGCATGCTGTCTTGAGGAAGGGGGAGGAAAAGAGGGAGGGAAGGAGAGGGAGAAAAATTTGAGTCTCTAAAGCTTGTGGAACTGAATGTTGCAAATTAAAAATTAATTAAATAAAAAAGAATATAAATTTTACAGTAGAGATTATCTCATTTATATTTGTATCTGCTTTACTTAAAGCAATTTCTGATACATAATAAATGCTTAATAAATGTTTTTTTCTTCTTCCTCATAGAAGAATATATACTATCTGTTGGACAGTGGAAAGAATAAAATCAGTTAAACTAGTGTTCTAATAACCAATATATAAAGTGGTGAGGAACTAGACTAAGGTAAGTTAGTTTAATATCTGCCATGTGACAGATACTGTAATAAGCAATGGCAATATAAAGAAAAGAAAAAAATTCCTGCTTTAAAGGAGCTCACAGTCTAATTGAGATCAGAACAGTTATATACAAACATGATATCGTAATTCTCAACATTCTCCCATTTATTTTCCCAACTTCAAGTATTTTTATGCTTTTATTAGTAAGCTCATTTTCACCTTTCTGTTGCCAAAGGTATTCATTTGCCACTATGCACAGTAGAAAGGAAAAATGAGAGGTATGGTGCCCACATCTGTGGAGCCCCAGCTGTCCTATTAGGAGCTTCACTGCTCTTGTTCCTCCTATTGTTATAAAGTGCACTCCATGCGTTCACTGAATATTTTATTCTTTTGAATTTTTTAAAATTTATTTTAAAGACATACTTTTATAAGATTTTTGAGTTCTGGCGGAGCCAAGATGGCGGAGTAGAAAGACTCACCTATGCTAGGTCTGAACCCACAGCCCATAGATTTCCTGTAAAAAGAACTCCTAACAAATTCTGGAACAGTGGAAGCCCCGCAGCAACACAGTGAAGGAGATTTCTGCTGCAG